>WNYA01000723.1:50252-121409 GCA_019512145.1 Engystomops pustulosus | reverse complement strand
TACCACTTGCTATAAATCCTGCTATATGTGCGGCCTAGTATTACCCTGGGCTGTATTATGGCCCCGTATATAGAGATACGCCTGTGCCCTGTATATACTGTGCCCAGAAGATATATTCACTGCTTATCTGCTATATTGCCCTGTAGATTACCCTGTTCGTATATATGGCCCCGGTATATAGAGATCCTGTGCCTGTATATACTGTGCCCAGAAGATATTAATAACTGCTATATCCTGCTATATGTGCCCCTATATACCCTGTGCCCGTAGATAATGTGGCCCCACGGATACTAGATGATCTACTCTGTGCCATGTCTATATTCTGTGCCCAAAGATATAATTACACTGCTATATCCTGCTATATGTGCCCCTAGTATTACCCTGTGCTGTATATATGGCCCCGGTATATAGAGATACGTCTGTGCCCTGTATATACTGTGCCCAAGATATATTACACTGCTATTCCTGCTATATGTGCCCCTAGTATTACCCTGTGCTGTATATATGGCCCCGGTATATATAGAGATGCCGCTGTGCCCTGTATATACTGTGCCCAGAATATATACACTGCTATATCCTGCTATATTCCCTAGTATACCCTGTGCTGTATATATGGCCCCAGTTATGAGGATACGCTTGCCCGTATATACTGTGCCCAAGATATATTACACTGCTATATCCTGCTATATGTGCCCTAGTATTACCCTGTGCTGTATAATGGCCCCGGTTATATAGAGAACGCTGTGCCCTGATATACTGTCCCAGAAGATTATACACTGCTATATCGCTATATGTGCCCTAGTATTACCCTGTGCTGTATATATGGCCCCGGTTATAGGATACGCTGTGCCCTGTATACTTGCCCAGAACATATATCACACTGCTATATCCTGCTATATGTGCCCTAGTATTACCCTGTGCTGTATATATGGCCGGTATATGAGATGGCGCTGTGCCCTGTATATACTGTGCCCAAAGATTATTACACTGCTTATCCTGCTATTGTGCCCCTAGTATTACCTGTGCTGTATATATGGCCCGGTACATAGAGATACGCTGTGCCCTGTATATAACTAAGATAAAAACTTACGCCTACAGATAGCGTATATTCTTTGATTTCTGACGTTGATCTTTGTTCTGGGTGGATGTAGTTGCTCAGTGCCTCTACTAGCATGATGAGCAATTTTGGAGTGAAGACTAATATAGAAACACCAAACCTGTGTTTTGCGCTTAGTGACGCACTCTCCTCAGCAAGACCGAAGTGGGAAAATAATTATTTGGGCCACCGGGTTGTATTCATAGGGCGCCCCGGTATATAGAGATACGCTGTGCCCTGTATATACTGTGCCCAGAAGATATATTACACTGCTATATCCTGCTATATGTGCCCTAGTATTACCCTGTGCTGTATATATGGCCCCCGGTATATAGAGATACCCTGTGCCCTGTACACACTGTGCCCAGAAGATATATTACACTGCTATATCCTGCTATATGTGCCCTAGTATTACCCTGTGCTGTATATATGGCCCCCGGTATATAGAGATACGCTGTGCCCTGTACACACTGTGCCCAGAAGATATATTACACTGCTATATCCTGCTATAATTTGCCCCTATATTACCCTGGTGCTGTATATATGTGCCCCTAGTATATAGAATACGCTGTGCCCGGTATATACTGTGCCCAGAAGATATATTACACTGCTATATCCTGCTATATGTGCCCCTAGTTATACCCTGTCTGTATATATGGCCACTTATATAAGATACGCTGTTCCCTTATATACTGTGCCCAGAAGATTTTACACTGCTATGATCCTGCTATATGTGCCCTAGTATTACCCTGTGCTGTATAATGGCCCCGGTTATAGAGATACGAACGCTTGCCCTGTATATACTGTGCCCATAAGATATATTACACTGCTATATCCTGCTTATGTGCCCTAGTATACCCTGTCTTTTATAGTGCCCTCGTATATAGAGAGCGCTGTGCCCTGTAATACTGTCCAGAAGATAATTTACACTGCTATATCTGCTATATGTGCCCGATTATTACCCTGTCTGTAATATATGGCGCGGTACATAGAGATACCTGTGCCCTTTATACTGTGCCCAGAAGATATATTACAACTGCTATATCCTGCTATATGTCCCCTAGTATTACCCTGTGCTGTATATATGGCCCCGGTATATAGAGATACACTGTGCCCTGTATATACTGTGCCCAGAAGATATATTACACTGCTATATCCTGCTATATGTGCCCCTAGTATTACCCTGTGCTGTATATATGGCCCCGGGTATATAGATATGCTGTGCCCTGTATATATATGGGTAACAATATGGTCGGGAGAAACGTCAATATCGTTTTGACTGGAAAAACTGAATATCTCCACCTGTGTAATAAGTGCCCCGGTGTCTTACCTAGATAGTAGCTCTTAACCAAAATCTCTTTCAAATCTTTGGATTGTTGGTAGGTTACAGATGGTCGCACAGGTAAATACTTCTTCTATGTAGCATCTACTGTAAGGATGTCCCCGCGCTTCACTAGAATGTCACTTATATTTTGAGCTTGAGCATTGAATGGTCCGATGAATCATGCTACTTCTTTACTCCCCATTTGTGATATTTTGTCCCTTAGTATATCCTACAGTGATGTATTTTTTGCTCTATAGTAACCTTGACGAATAGACTCTGAACTATATCCACGCTGTTGAAAACAATCCTTTAAATCAGTTTCTTGTTGTTCAAACCAATAGTCCCTCGAGTGAGTCCTCCACATACGGAGAAATAGACCAACTGGAATGTTATTTACCAAATTCCTTGGGTGAGCAGATGATGCATGAAGTCACGGATTGGTGGAAGTTTTTTTCCTAAAACGTTCGGAATCATAGATCCATTTATTTTGTATCCACATTAAGTAGTTCCTCCAAGGACTCCATATTAGTTCTACCACACTGGTCGGTCAATTTGATGTTAAGGTTGTTACTATTAAGTTGTTACTATTACGTTCTTCCATAGAGTGCACCAGTTGCTCAGATGATCCGAAAGGAATAGCACATGAAACTCGTCTAACCAGGACATTCTCTGCACCATCCACCGGTTCTGTCACAAAAATGTTTCTCTCCCACGGCCAAGTATTGCTGATTGTGCAAGATTACTAAGAGCAAAACAAGCTCCTGGGTTAATGCAAAACTAACATCTGAATCCAGGACTTCTAATTATTTGCTTATTTCAGTGTTTATCAACTGTATTAGAAAACTAACAGCCCCAGCCAAGAATCAGACCTTTTGGGAACTGTTTCATAACCTCTGTCAACAAATCAGAATAGTAGCAATTGCATATAGAGTCTTATGTTCAATTATTACTATCCTTAAAGAGTCAGTTTAATGGAAACTTATTTCTAACTCGTGACTCGTAACTTCTTTGGGAAGTGTAGAGCATTGAGCACTCATGAGCAGCCACCAGGTTATTTGTAAAAGCAGTTCTTTTTCTTTATTCACATCTCAGGAACTTAACGTGCAATGGATCGACGCGTTTCAAGTGCTGAATGCTCTACACTTTTCCTTGTTTGGGATTACACGGTTGTCTCCTTCATCTCGTGCACCGAGGCTGATACCAGAAGACTACAAACTACAAGTACTGGGGTGAGCTGAATTCACACCTGCACAGGTGTTTTTGCTTTCTTTGGGCAGTAGTGTAGGATGTCCAGGCTTATCTCTAGGTGTCTAGGATTATATTGAACTGATCGCTCGACTGCTGGATGCTGTACATGAGTCTTTTTTAAAATCTGGTGTTGAGGGCCATTATGAAATTACCAATAATGGATGAAGGAGAGATCTCAAGAACAACATCTCAAGAAATAAGTTTGTCGGCAATAGAACAAATAGTGAAGAAGAAGCTTAACAAATGTATAGGATCTACTGGAAGATTTGAAGACTTCTATAAAAGACACGATAGGAGAATTGGTTGCAATTGGTTGCAGAACAGATAATTCAGAAAAACAAACAGCGAAGTTGACTAAAAACTACAACCTTCTCCTAGAAAAAAACTGAAATACTAGAGAAGGAACTTCAGTCTTGTCAGAAGCAGCTACTCCGGACGGAGCACCGTTGCAAGTGTAACAACTTGCGTAAAAGAGGAATTTCAGAAGCCATAAAGGACAATCAACTTGCAAAATTAATTTTGAAAGTAATGGTCACTGTCCTGCCGGAGGCATCCGGTTTAGGTTGGACAATAGGCACAGATTCCACCAATCCATCGATGTCCACCAAAGCTGCTCCCAGAGATGTCATTGTGAAAATCCATTTTTACCATATAGAGCAGTGGTGGCAAACCTATGGCACGGGTGCCAGAGGTGGCACTCGGAGCCCTTTCTGTGGGCACCCAGGCCTTCACCCCCACACAGAGTTTGCCAGCTATGACTCAAGGCTGTCTCATTGGAGCTCCTGCTCTGGGTCCCCTGATCCTTCCTCTTCAGGGGACCCTGGAAGGAAGCTACAATCCAAATGTCTCCTGTGTTCTATTGTATTGGTGAACTCAGGACGCCAATACGATTAAAACCTGTGATACAGCAAGGATCAATAGGTTACTGCTTAAATTGTAATGTTGGCACTTTGCGACATATAAGTGAGTTTTGGTTGTAGTTTGGGCACTCTGTCTCCAAAAGGTTCACCATCACTGATATAGAGGAAGAATTACACAAAACAGCACGGGACCTGCCTCGCTACCAGAGAAGTGCAAAGAAATAAGGGTCTTAAGTAATATATACATAGCAGTCAGGGGTATTATTGACTGCTCAGCCATCATTTACTAAAATATCTGTACTCAGGGGAGTCATAAGAGGTGAACATTTTGGCTGCTCACATCACTTGCACCACATTTTCTTTTATTTGTTTGTTTTTTTTGAAATTTCAGGATTTCTGATCCTGAATGATTAACAATGATTAATCTCTATGTACATAAGACTGGAGCAGCCCAATGACAATCCCTGCCCCGGACTGTATGGGGTGAGGACACCCCGGGACTATTATAAGAGTGGGGGGTGGGGGGGGGGGGGGGGGGGGGGGGGGGGGGGGGGGGGGGGGGGGTTCCCATCACCTCTGGAGATACGGCTGGTGAATATTCCTATAGCAAGGTAAGATCTCCCTCATATAGTAACCATCACAAGACGTGCATAGTACCATAGGATGATGCCGGGATGTAGCAGAGCCGGGAGATCTATATGTCATGTGTGCATTGTATCCGCCTGTAATTATTAGCTGAAGTAACTATGCACTGAATATACAGAGTCATTTTTGGGCACTTTTACAAGATTGCAGGACTGTACAACACGGTTAGTTAAAGAAAACCTACTATTAGGAATAGACTGACGGAGTTACTCCTGATGGCAGGTACCTTCCTGTCTACTAAGCCCTATGCGGCCTTTACTTAAATTTGTAACCATAACTAACTAAAAACTTTATCTATGCCTAATGCTTATGGACTTGAGAGGTCACATTAGTGTGGAGCTGCCAGGGCGAGCACCGGGGGCTAAGGCTACATCACACCCCGGTAGCCCCGGAAGTCTTACCTCCGGGTGCTGCCCAGCAGTGTCCTTCAGTAGTAACTTCTTACTCTTTTCGGTAGCGAACCAAGTTACTGCGCATGCGTGGGCACAGGCTAAATATCCAAATAACACTGCGCGGCAGCAGCGGGAGGTAACACTTCTGGGGCTACAGGGGTGTTATGTAGCCGTAGCCCCCAGCGCTCGCCCTGGCAGCTCCACAATCCAGTAACCTCTGAAGTTCAGAAGCATAAGGCATAGATAAAGCGCAGAAGCCTCAAAGCATCATTAGCATAAATGATGGATAAGGCTTTTAGTTAGTTATGATTAATAGTTTAGGTAAAGGGGGTGTAGGGCTTAGTAGATAGAAATGTATCAGCCATCCGGGATAACTCAGTTAGTGTATTCCTGATGCTAGGTTTCCTTAAAAAAGACATCTACAAAAAAGGATGAGGATTGTAACCAAGTCACTGACCTCCAGGTGGGTTGCCAGGATGCAGTTTTAGGTTTTGGGTTTAGTGAATAATGGCTTCCATTTTCCTCCATTTTCCTCCATGTGGGTACCGCTCCAGTACAGTGGGGCAGATTTACTTACCCGGTCCGTTCTCTGCGCTGGATTCGGGTCCGGCCGGGATTCATCAAGGTAGTTCCTCCGCCGTCCACCAGGTGGCGCTGCTGCGCTGAAAAGCATCTGAACGCTATGGAGTTCACCGAGCCGGACCAAGTGAAGGTAAGCGCGTCCCAAGCGACACTTTTATTGTTTTAAATGCGGCGGTTTTTCCAAATCCGTCGGGTTTTCGTTCGACCACGCCCCCCCCATTTCCATCACGTGCATGCCGGCGCCGATGCGCCACAATCCAATCGCGTGCACCAAAATCCCGGGGCAATTCAGGGGAAATCGGCGCAAACCGGAAATATTCGGGTAACACGTCGGGAAAACGTGAATCGGGCCCTTAGTAAATGACCCCCAGTGAGTGTGATAGTGATGTGACCTCCTCGCTCTTTCCTTCACAGGAGGAATCATGATCTCCATCACTTTCCTGCTGTTCCTGATTATTGGGACAAGTAACGCTCAGTGTAAGTTCCATAGAAGTGGAGATAATAACATGACATTCATTGCTAGTTAATACCGAAGGCCAACAATCACAATACAAACCCATCAGCACCGGCAGGACCAGAACTTGGGTTTCGATAAACACTGAGGGCATCTATAATGTATCAGATTATTTATGATATTAGGACATGACAATAACTCATCTCTCTTCTTCCAGTCCAAAATGTTGCTCTTCAAGGTCGGGCAACACAATCTACAAATGACGGCTGGCTTAGTACTGGGCAAAATGCCATAGATGGGAACACGGATTCTGAATACCTTCATGGATCATGTTTTTCTACAACTTTTGCGCTTTCGCCCTGGTGGAGGTTGGATCTATTGAAATCCTATAAAATATCACATATAACAATCACCAAACGAAACTGCTGTGCACATTTCATTGATGGAGCTGAAATTCTCATTGGAGACTCGCTGGCCAATAATGGCAATAACAACCAAAGGTAAAGCAATGGATGCCCAACCTCCAGCCGGGGCAGTTATGTTGTATCAGAGAATAATCATCTAATATTAGACCAATTACAACCGGTGATGGTGGATTCTGGCTCCAAGAGGTGCATTTAGGTCCTGCCCCCCATCCCCTCCCATCTTGTGTTATCATGTAACCACCCAATTGTTACATACACGATACTTTGCTTCTGCTCCCAGGTTTCTGTTCATGGAGATACAGACCACAAATGCCCAATGTTGATGTAATTTCCCCTAAATATTATTGCATTAGATCTTGGGTCCACTGAAGGGTCCTCTGGTACTCTTATAAGACAGTCCACTTCCGCTTCATGAATTACCAACTTTTAGTCCTTCCCCTTGGACTCAGACCCGCCCATTACTTAGTTGGGCCCACCCACTTTGCAGTGCCTCCTTGTAAGGCATCCACCTCCCAGAGCTTGGAGAATCCTGGATTATAATAGACTGTTCCCTAAATTTAGAGAGAGCTTTCTGCCAATAATAGGACCTTTACCAGATCCACAGCCCTCATTACAGTCCTTGAAATCAATTTAAGGCCATTTTTCGGAAAAGTAAAAAAATAAATAAAAAACAGTGAATCTACTCTGTGGTTTTATATCTGCCCAGGCCCCCGCTGCTGTCTAGTTCCCGGGACTTCTGGAAATGCCAACTATGTGGAAGGACCTAGCAGTGGGATCGGGGCAGTATAATTATCTAAAATCTATTATTTATTTCCTTAGGTTCCCCCTGTCCATAGCATTGTCCTAGGACACACCCATGGACATCGTTGTAATAAATTGTATCTCTTTGCAGATGTGCTGTTTCATCCACTGGTGGCGCTGAAACCTACCAATGCAATGGCATGAAGGGTCGATATGTGAACGTCGGCTTACCGGGAAGATGGGGGTATCTGACCTTCTGTGAGGTCCAGGTCTTCGTATCTCAGGAGGAGAGTGAGACTATCAAAACAAAGAATAACGCGGTGCAGGTGATAGTTTCTGCAAGTGCTAATGCAAATTCCCAATCCACGGCCCAGCAACAGCGATCCGTGCCCAACCGCCGAAGAGGGCAGAGAAGTCCAAATCACTGATTGTGCTCCAGTATCCAGGTGGACAGGCCGCGATAACTCACTGCCAGTGTCTTCGTTGTAAAACACAAGCAACACAAAACATATATATATAAATTAGCAAATCAATAAAGCAGCACTAATTGCACAAATGGTTCCCGGACAAGCCCAGAACTCTGACCAGAAAAGTCCATTCAAGGTAATCTTCTGCACAAATCCGTATTTTGTCCTCTCTCCTCTTGGAAAATTACATCTTTCACAATAGTTTTCTTCCATGATGAAACCTTTTACGTCTTTTAGAAGGTTTGCCAACATTTTTGTGATAACCCTGATGCCACCATTTGTCAAAGATACAGGGGCAGATTTACTTACCTGGCCCATTCGCGATCCAGCGGCGCGTTCTCTGAACAGGATTCGGGTCTGGACGGGATTTATGAAGGTAGTTCCTCCGCCGTCCACCAGGTGGCGCTGCTGCGCTGAAAATCATCTCAACGTGCCGGAATACACCGAGCTGGACCAAGTGAAGGTAAGCGCTTCCCAAGCGACACATTTTCGGTTTTTAAATGCGGCGGTTTTTCCGAATCCGTCGGCGCCACAATCCGATCGCGTGCGCCAAAATCCCGGGGCAATTCAGGTACAATCGGCGCAAATCGGAAATATTCGGGTAACACGTCGGGAAAACGCGAATCGGGCCCTTAGTAAATGACCCCCACAGTATTAGGTCTGTACGACGGCAAATCTACACCCTCCGTATCATGATTTGGAACTACACAAAAATGTGTCCTCCTACAATGATTTTGGAAGTTTATTTATCACCTTAGCCAAGATCAAGATTTTTTAAATAACTCTTCATTATAATTACCTTGTCACAGAGACGCGCTGCCTCGTCACATGACTTGGGGTGCAACTCCACGGGGTTTATTTATTTAGCCAACTCAACCTTTTGCACACATTTCACTCAGGATACAAATTAAGCTTAAATTACACCCCATAGGTAGCGCTCACACATACCGAAAGCGCTGCGCTTACAATAGTTACCAATCAATAAGCATCCCCCTCTACATCCGCTCTTACCCCTCTTACCTTGTTACCCCACTAGACATGCACGCTCAGCACTCCAGCAGTCACACAGCTCACCACACTTTGCTATGAGTTCACAGACCCTCAGGGGCCAACAGTAACATGTTCACACTCTGCATAGTACATGTACAACACAGAGGTCTCGAGCTGTATGAGGAGGGCGTGCGGGCTGAGACCTCTCCATACAGAGGTAGGGAAGGATGCTGCATATTGCAGCAAACACCCACTGCTAATACGCTCTATTGGTGTTAGAACCTATTGCGGTAATTAACCCTTCTGATGGCACCGCCGGTATCCAAAAGATGGCGGTGCGTGGGCGCCACCATCTTTATTCTGATTGTTGGGGAGCGGTGCTCGGTTTGCCATCGACAGTATCGGTCTTCGGCGACCCAAGGCTGCATGGCATCGGCAGTTTGTTAACTTGCAGGTATATGGCGAAAGGAACTATCAACATCAAGTTGAAAGTACTCTAGAGGGTCTAAAAAAAATTGTAAAAAAAAAGTTTAAAAAATGATAAAAAAATTTAAAAAAAAGAAACAAAAATCAAATCACCCCCCCAGAATCTGGAATATAAACATAACAGTAGTAATACAAGATGCTATTAGGTCTTCTCTCATAACTGCATGATTATCAAAATATAAAAAATGATATGCCAGCGGTGAACCACATCACCAGAAAATAGCGCCCAAATATCTAAACGCTCCAGATCAATAATTTTACATCACATAAAAAAATGTAATAAAAAGTGACTAAAAGTGACAGTTCTCCAAATGGTTAGCAATGAAAACATTCAGCGTATCTCGCAAAAAGAACTTTCCCCCAGCTCCGTACACTGAAGTATGAAAAGTTATTGTGTCAGAAGATGCAACATTTTTTTGTACGAATTTGTTTATTTGAAATGTATTAAAACACAACAAAAACTTCTATAACTTTGGTGTCGCCGCGATGCACCCCCCTGTGCTTTATTGCACTGGTGTTATTTTGAGCGCACAGTGAAAGTCGTAAAAACTAAGCCCATAACAACCTGACGCAAATGTGTCATATTTAAAAAAAATTTCCAGCTCCCAAATAGAAGTCATGGAAAAATTAATAAGTTATGGATTTTCGAAGGTGGAGAGCGAAAAATGAACGAAAAAACGCTGCGTTCTTAAGGGATTAAAGTAGAAAGCTTTACTACAAAAAGGAGTTCAGTGCTTCCGAGGAGAAAAAATTACAAGATAAAATGACACAACACAAGAAAACTGTTACAAAATAAAAAGGGAGAAAAATAACAAAAACTTAAAGGGCACCTACCACCACAAATCTACCTATAAAGGTAGATTGGGTGGTAGGTGGATCAGTGGGACGTGAGGATAGCCCTTTTAAGGGCTAATCCTCACGTCCCTGCACTTTTTTGATAACTTTTATTAGATGGGTGAGTAGGAGGGGTAAAGTGGCTACCGGGGCGTGGAGTAGCCGCCTCGTGTAACCTCAGATGCGGCTACTCCACGCCCCAGTAGCCGCATAAGTAAATTTGAATATATATCTAATAAAAGTTATCAAAAAAGTGTGGGGACGTGAGGATTAGCCCTTAAAAGGTCTCTCCTCACGTCCCATTGATCCACCTACCACCCAATCTACCTTTATAGGTAAATTTGTGGTGGTAGGTGCCCTTTAAAAATGAAAGTAAATCCTGATTCCCTGGAGGTATATATTTTATATATTTACTGTTTGGTTCATGTTTCCTCCTATTAATAAATAAGTAAAAAGTGTTCCTCATGATTGGACAAAGTGTCAGGGAGTATTTAGGTCCTTTGTGGAGGAAGGGTAAGTAGAGAAAAAGATCCAGATCCAGCTCATGGAGATCTTGTGAAGTTTTTTCTTTTATTTACGCTTGTGTGACATCCAGGTATACAGCAACATGAGAAGTCAACGCGTTTCGAGCGATTCACCCATCGTGAATAAGTCATGAATAAGAACGGGTGAACCGCTCGGAACGCGTTGACTTCTCATGTTGCTGTATACCTGGATGTCACACAAGCCCACCACAAATCTACCTATAAAGGTAGATTGGGTGGTAGGTGGATCAGTGGGACGTGAGGATAGCCCTTTTAAGGGCTAATCCTCACGTCCCTGCACTTTTTTGATAACTTTTATTAGATGGGTGAGTAGGAGGGGTAAAGTGGCTACCGGGGCGTGGAGTAGCCGCCTCGTGTAACCTCAGATGCGGCTACTCCACGCCCCAGTAGCCGCATAAGTAAATTTGAATATATATCTAATAAAAGTTATCAAAAAAGTGTGGGGACGTGAGGATTAGCCCTTAAAAGGTCTCTCCTCACGTCCCATTGATCCACCTACCACCCAATCTACCTTTATAGGTAAATTTGTGGTGGTAGGTGCCCTTTAAAAATGAAAGTAAATCCTGATTCCCTGGAGGTATATATTTTATATATTTACTGTTTGGTTCATGTTTCCTCCTATTAATAAATAAGTAAAAAGTGTTCCTCATGATTGGACAAAGTGTCAGGGAGTATTTAGGTCCTTTGTGGAGGAAGGGTAAGTAGAGAAAAAGATCCAGATCCAGCTCATGGAGATCTTGTGAAGTTTTTTCTTTTATTTACGCTTGTGTGACATCCAGGTATACAGCAACATGAGAAGTCAACGCGTTTCGAGCGATTCACCCATCGTGAATAAGTCATGAATAAGAACGGGTGAACCGCTCGGAACGCGTTGACTTCTCATGTTGCTGTATACCTGGATGTCACACAAGCGTAAATAAAAGACAAAACTTCACAAGATCTCCATGAGCTGGATCTGTTTCTCTACATGTTCCCATACCCTTTGCAGCGGGGTGAACCGTGCTCGAGGAGAATGCGTCTATTGAGGCTCGTGATCTGGAACATCATTTCTTTGTAGAGATGTCCATGTCTATGTGTATTTTGAAGTTTGCACAGTCATCAGGTCAGAGTTTATGATGTTGTAAAAACTCCAAGGTCTAGTAAAAGCTGCCAAAATATGCCAATTGCCCATCATATTTGGTGTATACATCTTATCCACGCGACCGTATATGGCGGCCGGATGTCTGCTGTAGGAATGGCATTTAGCATACAGCCGCCATAGCAGTGCGCGTGTCACGTTGTATGGTGACATCACCGGAAAAGAACTTGTGTGGTACATATGGTCCAGAAGAAAGTCTCCCTATGGAGAGGAGATGGTGGAGGAGCGCTCACCCCTCCACCTCTCCATGTATGATATGCCCATGTCCCGGCCCAGTGGCATTCTTTCATGTGTAAGAATAATTCCTTATTTATATAGTGCACACAGATTACACAAATTGTGCAGAGCTTTCCAAATCAGTCCCAATGGGGCTCACAATCTAATCAACCTACCAGTATGGAGTGTGGGAAGAAACCGGAGGACCCGTAGGAAACACGCAGAGAACATACAAACTCTTTGCAGATGTTGCCCTGGAAGTAAGGAGCCTTAGAAAACTGGCCAATCATTCTGTGTATTAGATAATTTGGGAAGTTTATATCTCAAGTTCTGACTTGAGAATAATCATCCTTGTTTTGTGTAGCTGTGAATAATAATCTTTAAAGTACTTAATATTACTTCTGGGGTTCTTTCTCTGGTAATTTCTGAGATATAAGAATGTTTTTTGTGAAAGGGGTGTGGATTGGGCCTTACTTGCTGATATGCTGATCAGTGATGAGAACCCCACAGATCATGTGGATGGGGGGTCCGATGGCGTCCGAGGTACCTTCGTTGGACCCCTCGTTGGTCCCTGAGATGAGTGGAACACACGGCCGCGCATGTCCGTTCTGCTCCATTCATCTCTATGAAGCTGACGGAGGATGTAGTTTTCGGGATCTGCGGGGGGCTCATCACCAAGACCCCCACTGATCCTGTGGACAGGGCCTAACTTACCAGCAGCAGTGTAACAATAAAACGTAAACTTGGCAGCCCCATCCCCGTCACTAAGGGTCACAACACCCTGAATGCGACTCCATAGGATGACTTATCTTTATTTTTCTTCCTTCTCTTTCTGTCTTTTTTGAGACATTTTTTGGCGCATTGCAATTTTTTTTGGAGACATTTTGAAATGTCCTTTTCTTCAGTTAGACACATTTATCTTCTTTTCCAAATGTGCCAAATCTTGCAAACGACATTTATCATTTCAAATTGTCTCAAATTTGCGACTTTTTTTGGCGCAAAAAACTTCAGACTAAACCATACTTAAAGGGCATCTAGCACCAGGATGAAGGGTTGTATGCAAATGAGCATGAGGGACTCCAGGCTCCAAAGGTGTTAATGGAGCCTGGAGCCCCTCAGGGTCATTTGGATACAGTCCTTCATCCTGGTGGTAAATGCCCTTTAAGGAAAACTTAGAAAATGGAAAGAAGTGACTTGAGACATTTGAGCGACATTTTTGAGACATTTGTAACAAATGACTCAAAAAGAGATCTGAAAAAAAAACCTTTAACACAAGGAAAAAGTGATATTGATAAATTACCAAAGAAGTGGAAAAAAGACCGGCAAAAACAAACAGGGATAAGATAAATGACCCCCCATATATTAAGCTTTTTATGTTACGTTTCGGCCGTGGCCCTTTTTTCAGACATGCTCAGTGACTCTCCCACCACCAATATTTATATACAGAGATCAATGTGAACACCATTCTAAAAATACACGAGTACAAATCAATGAGCAGTAAGATACACGTGATATTGACTCTACACGAGGAATTTCTTATGATCTCTAGGTAAATATATAACCCTTAGTAGAATATAGCACAAAACTCCTTCCTAAAAACTCCATGCATTATACAGAAAGACACCAAAATTGCAATTTTCATTCCTTTTGGGGACAGTGTTACAAGACGGAAGATCCAATATACTTCACATTGTAATAATTTCCATGTTACTCTGATTAACTCCTTCTACTTCCTCTAAAACTGTCAGTTGCAGCAGGGACACGTTTCGGAATTGAAAAAAGTGAATGGGATGTGGCTTTCACCAGAGTGTGCCAGGGTGGGGCACGGCCTCCGACAGAGTGTGCCAGGGTGGGGCACGGCCTCCGACAGAATGTGCCGGGTGGGGTGCGGCGCGGCCTCCAAAAGAGTGTGTCATAGTGGAGTGCGGGCTCTAAGAGAGTGGGGCAGATTTACTTACCCGGTCCGTTCGCGATCCAGCGGCGCGTTCTCTGCGCTGGATTAGGGTCCGGCCAGGATTCATCAAGGCAGTTCCTCCGATGTCCACCAGGTGGCGCTGCTGCGCTGAAGTTCCCTGAAATGCACTGAAGTTCACGATCCTGGATGAAGGTGAGTGCAAGCTCCGCGACACAATTTCCTTTTTTAAATGCGGCGGTTTTTCCGAATCCGTCGGGTTTTGGTTCGGCCACGCCTCCCGATTTCCGTCGCATGCATGCCGGTGCCGATGCCCCACAATCCGATCGCGTGCGCCAAAATCCCGGGGCAATTCAGGTACAATCGGCGCAAATCGGAAATATTCGGGTAACACGTTGGGAAAACGTGAATCGGGCCCTTAGTAAATGACCCCCACTGTGTCAAGGTGGGGCACGGACGGCAGATACATCACAAAGTCTAAGCCCCCTGTTGTAGAGGGGGGACGGGGCTTCATTATATACTGGCGCTCCCCAACGAGTTCCCACTGTCTGCAAGAAAGAAATAAAACCCTCATAACGCCAGAGCTCTGGGGAAGTATTGTCCATATTTCCCTGCATAATCTCTTCAATATTTTATCTTCATGTCTGGTTTGATATTTTGCAGATTTCTTATTCCTTCCTTCTCCTCTTCAGACAATCCATTATCCTCCAGGCTGGAAGAGAAATCATAAGGCTGTATTAGTGACTTCTTATTGTGAGGATTTTCTTAATATTCTATGCAATGACCTAAGATCATGGGAAAAAAATGCTAAATGCACTGGAAATGACAAAAAACATAACATGTGCCTTCTCTAGCCGCATGGGATCCAGATGACGCAGCACATTTTGGGAACTGTGCAAAGCTTTCTTCACTTTTTATTGCACTTTTTTTAGATTGGACATTTTGGGGGACACAAATACCTAACATTTACATTGCTGATTTTATACATTCTGGGAAAAGGGAGGTGACTGCCATGATCAGAGCCAGTGTATGGAAATACTCCGCTACATAGCAGCATTATGATATACATGTAAAAAAGATGCTGGTGTAAGAAGGAGGGTTTGGGTTTCTTTATGAACTCTGATGGGCTCCTGGGGGTGTTGACAGATTCCCTCCATGTTGTAGCTTCTCCCCCTCCTCCTTTAGGACTTCCCCCTCCCTCTGCCTGCTGGAATCTCATACAGTGGGAGGGTGAAGTTCTTTGGGACAGTGTAAATGGCTGTGAAGCTAAAGCATGGAGGGGCTACTGTTTGCACGCCATGTAAAGAGTGTTGTTCCTCAGCACACACAGAAAGACCTTGAACTTTCTAGCCACAGGGAGTTTTGCGAGCTTCCCTTGGGGATGGAGAGTTCAGGTTTTCAACCAGAGACCTTGTTACAAATAAGATTCACATTAATCAAATATTACATATCATTGGTCAATGTAAGCTTTCTCTCCAGGCAGACATTAAACAGCTGCATTACCAGTTAAAGACAGTAGAGGGTGCACAGCGGTGATCAGGCCCTAAGGATATTTGCACTTTAATAGGAGCAACATTTTGTAATGTTACTGCATTGGCAGGGCCATTGCACTTGCTGATCTTCTTCATGGACTCTCTAATTCTCATATAAACTTCAGCAAGTCTGTGCTCGTGTCTGATTTACAGCTTAAATTCCTTTTTACATGGCAAACCCATAAGTGTAAATATCTTGGTATTTCTATCCCTAATGACCCTTCCCTATTAGGTTAAAGTGATTTTCAACCACTGCTCCACTCTCTTGACTCAAAACGTAAAACATTAGCAGTCCCCATTGTTTCTTGGTTGTTTCATTTCAAGGCTTTTATATGTTATGCAGATTTCTACCTCAACGGTTTTCCTATCAATAAGGTCGGTTTACAGGAGATTTCTTTAGCAGAGTCACACGGCAAGATACGCTACGCATGCGCTAGTTTAGGTCAACCTAAGAGTGGAGGAGGAATTGGACTATCTGACCCCCTACTCTAGTATAAGGTCATCCAATGTAAAAGAGGGTCCCACCTAAACAGTGCCCATGGCAAGTCTCTGGGCATGGAAATAGATCCATTTCATCTTTCCCCTAGACAATTGGCCTGGGGATAGAGCTTACTGGATACGAACCCTGGTACCCTGATAAATCTGCTTTCTAAATGTACAGTTTTAGTTGCCAGAGATATTTCAACTTGCACAGATTTTATTTCTACCTCTTCTCCACCAATGCCAGTTAGATTGTTGCCTTTTCAAGTAGCCTTAGAAGGTAAGTCCCAAGAATTTTGTCAAGACTGGAATTTATCGCTGCTAAAGACCTAAATCTAAAAGATTCTCCTGAGAGACTCGACAGATTCTTGGATGAGTTTTTACCAGTTTTATACACTTTCTACATAAGCTACAGGTCACGACTTATGGGAGACAATTGGCTACTAGGAGTGTCAGAGATTGTCTGACCTGGCTAAAAGGACCCTCTGTACCTAAGGGTCTACAGAATCCAAGCCATTGTGTATTGATAGATGGGAAAGGAAGCTTCAAGCTTCATTTAGTAAAGAGGTAATAAAAAGATTCTTGCAAACTCATGTGGTTTTTCACTGCGCAGGAAAATTCATATAAAATTTTTATTAAGGTGGCACAAAACTCCATCTATACTAAAAATAATGGGCCTTTGCCCTCGTGATATTCGCTGGCGATGACCAAACTAGTGGGACACAAATATTCTGAGACTGTCCAGTTGTACAAGTACTTTAGACATAAGTGACACAATGGGGCTCATTTACTAAGGGTCCGAATCGCGCAACTTTCGTCGGGTTTCCCTACGATTTCTGATTTGTGCCGAATTGCCCCATGATTTTGGCACACGCGATCGGATTTTGGCGCATCGGTGGCGGCTTGCACGCGACAGAAATCGGGGGGGGGGGGGCGTGACCGTTGGACAACCCGATGGATTCGGAAAAACCACAGAGTTTACAAAAGAATTTGTGTCGCAAGATCAGCACTTACATGCACCGGGACAAAGCAGGTGAATCCCGAAGGACTTCAGCGCAGCAGCGACACCTGCTGGATATGGGGCGCACAGACCTTAGTGAATCCCGGCAGACCCGAATCTAAGTCGGAGAACGCACCGCTGGATCGCGACTGGACCGGGTAAGTAAATGTGCCCCAATTAGTTAATCGGATTAACAATTATAATATTGTACTTACCCCAGAAATTGTCACTTCCAAAACAAATCCAGGATGTCAAGGGGTAAGAGCCTAATAACAATCTTAGTTCAATCAGCAAAAATAATTAGCACTCATCTGGGTGCGTTCACATGTTCAGCTTTTAGATGCAGTTTTTGAAGCCAGAAGCAGGGTTGGATGGCATTGGGTGAGAATGGATCATTGAAAGAGGTTGTTCTCTTCCTTCTTGTCACTTCTGGTTTGAACATCAGAAATTGCATCACAAAAACTAAATGTGTAAATTTACTCACTGCCTTTAACATCTTACAGGATCTTACAAGCACTGACTGCAGACAGACCTGGGGTCCTGATCGGACTGTAGGGCTGCCATTACAGCGACCGATGCCCCCAAAAGGCAGCGTGGGGTGATCCTGGGGGAGAGACCTCTGGCAGGCTGCTTAAATGCCGTAGTTGCATTGACCACAGCATTTAACAGGTTAAACACTCGCGATCGGATCTCACTCCGACCTCAGGTGTTACACTGACACCTAGTGTTGTATGATGCTGGCTCCAATTTCAAGCTCACATTGTCCTCAAACCCCTTGCCATTCCATCCCCTCTATGCTTCCTGGTGCTTACAAGAAAGTCAAACAGGAATTTTTAAAACACATTGTTATGGCCTCGACTGTGTAAATTGGAATCTGCACCAACCATAGCGATGTGGATGGTTGAGATGACTTATATAGTAAAAATGGAGGAATTGGTGGTTTGGATTATGCTGTATTTACATTCCACTTGAAGTGGCTGGCGTGGACATCCTCTAGGGATTCTCCACGGAGTTATCTGCTTAATAGCTTATAAGTGCACACTGTTCTCCCCCCCCTAGCCACATTACCCATGTGTGAGTCTGTCCGTGTCTATTTGTCCTGTCAGGTTTATGTTGTCTGTTGCATACTTTGTTAGTTGTGTTCTATTGTTTTCTTAATGCTTGTTACATGTGCATTGTTATGCCAGTTTATGTTGGTACAATTTTCTTCAATGAATATCATTGAATCATAAATTATATGTAAATAATTGTGTACCATGTGTGGCACTATTCTTTCCATCAAAAAGTCAAAACCACAGAAGCCAGACAGACCCCACTTCAAGTCATTGGGGTCAACCCAGTACCCTTATGTGAGGGGTACACACTGCCAGCATAGTCGAGATTACCACAAATGCAGTACAACCAGGTCATTCACACAATTTTGGGGAGAGTAAAAAGGGTAGATAGGGACTCTACTTTGGAAAAAAAAAATCTGAGTAATTTGGGCTTACTGCTCCGAATACAAGCAGGTTCTATGTGAATATAGATGAGTAGTAGATGAGTGGCCACCCATACCACCTTAATTCTCAACCACTATTGCATCTCTTATACTCACTCAAGTTCTTCAATGTTGCAGCCTGGACTGGAGAGAGCTTCCATCAAGTCACTGAGGTGAGGACCAGACAGATGGTTACCAGACAGGTCAAGTATCTTCAGGGAAGGATTATTCCTTATTCCAGAAACCAATTGGATGCAGGATGTGTCTAGAAGATTATTTCTACTTAAACTGTCATTTAAAAAATGAGATGTGAATAATGAACCAGCAGTCAGTATCATACATGATAAGATTAGATGCACAAATAATATAAAAAGGATTAGATACACAAATCAGCAGTTACACAGGATAGGACTATGTCTCATAACAAGGAGCAGTCATAAGTTTTTATAGTAGAAATCAAAATGGAACATAAAATAGAATAAAAGGCATGTATAACTTGTCTCCATATGTCTCCTCCTGTACACATCTCTTATACTCACTGTAATGTCTCCTCCTGTACACATCTCTTATACTCACTGTAATGTCTCCTCCTGTACACATCTCTTATACTCACTGTAATGTCTCCTTTTGTACACATCTCTTATACTCCCTGTAATGTCTCCTCCTGTACATCTCTTATACTCACTGTAATGTCTCCTCCTGTACATCTCTTATACTCACTGTAATGTCTCCTTCTGTACACATCTCTTATACTCCCTGTAATGTCTTCTCCTGTACACATCACTTATTCTCACTGCAATCTCTCCTCCTGTACACATTCCTAATACTCACTGCAATGTCTCCTCCTGTACACATCTCTTATACTCCCTGTAATGTCTCCTCCTGTACACATCTCTTATACTCCCTGTAATATCTCCTGTACACATCCCTAATACTCACTGTGATGTCTCCTGTACACATCTCCTATACTCACTGTAATGTCTCCTGTAAACATCTTATACTCACTGTGATGTCTCCTCCTATACACATCTCTTATACTCACTGTAATGTCTCCTCCTATACACATCTCTTATACTCACTGTAATGTCTCCTCCTGTACACATCTGATATACTCACTGTAATGTCTCCTCCTGTACACATCTCTTTTACTCCCTGTAATGTCTCCTCCTGTTCACATCCCTAATACTCACTGCAATGTCTCCTCCTGTACACATCCCTAATACTCACTGCAATGCCTCCTTCTGTACACAACTCTTGTACTCACTGTATTTCCTCTATCATGCAGCCCGAACTAGACAGCGCCTCCATCAGGTCACTGAGGTGAGGACCAGAGAGACGGTTCATAGACAGATGCAATATCTTCAGTGAGGTATTATCTCTTATTCCAGATGCCAACTGGGTGCAGGAAATGTCTGATAGATTATTCCTACTCAAACTATTAGAATAAGAAGATGAGATGTGGGTGATGCATAACACAATATCACAAAGAATATTAGATACACAGCTCAGCAGATGATATCACAAATGATGGGATTAAACAATTGAGAAGGAAGTCTAATACTGAATGGGATTGTATATACAGCTCTGCACACTCTATCACACATAGTAGGATTATACAGCTTATGAACAAAAGTCACTCCGGCACTGGCGTGGCTTGGTTAAAAAAAAATTTTTTCGTCTTTATTGTCATCCAAAGTTAAAACATAAAAAGTTGACAACCCAATGGCAACATCAGTTGTTACAAATAGCGGGACAAAGCCTACGCGTTTCAGGTGCTACACGCACCCTTAATCATGGCATAAGTGAGAGCACAACACCTCGGGGTAAATATGTAAAGTACGTGATGACGTAATGGGCGTGTTTCCGGTATGCACAATCGTACTCCATTAACCCTAAAATCAACATTGTGTGTTACATAAAAAACTAAAGTAGATATACTTCTCCCTAGTAAGGGACTCCTCAAATGTATACTTCTATCGGAAAGATATAATTGTTTCCTGATTGGATAACATTTACGGGCATAGGTTATGTGGGTTGTACGCTAAGTCCATGGGCAACAAAAAACGCCCCCCTTTTTTTTCCCGTAATATATGCATGGAACACCTTCTAATATGTTAGATTCTCCTACCGCAATGTCATAGAAGGAGACAGGGCGAAAACGAACATAGAAAGAAGCAGCAAAGTCATTACAACAATGCCTAAGTTATGACTCGGTTGGTAACTGATAATTCAGTGGGAATATGTAATGATATAATAAGGATGTATCTCCAAGGCAAGGGCGCGTATAGGCTTCTCCCCTAGATTACGGGAGGACCCGTTCTGAATCAACAACAATACAGAAATGAATTTGACTTAAACATCAGTAAAAACATCCTCACATTTCTAATGGCGTTCCTATGGGAATGCGCAGACAATGTTGCATAGTGTAAGTAATATGGGACCAAGAGGGGTGGGGCTGGTGTTCTGGAGGTGTCATATATATGTATATGTATCCAGGTAAAGTATGAATTATGATGCTAAAAAATATTTTTTATAATTATTTATTTATTTTCTTATTATTATCATTTGATATTCAATATTTTTCATTTGTTGTGGGAAATATATATCAATTTCCAATCTAGGAAAAGGAAGCCTGGAGATGAAAGCATAACATATATTTAGTAGTGAAATAGAAACTCGTGTTTATAATTTAACCCTCTCGGTGTTCTTGTGTCCAAATGGAGGATCCAAAATGCCTCCCTATCTCGTAAAATCTTAAGCCTATCCCCTCCTCGTATGAGTCCCTGTATTTGTTCAATGGCATATGTTTCCAGGCTGGATGTATTGCCTTGGTGAATTTCTAAAAAGTGCCTGACTGCCCCAGAGATATTTCGTTTGTAAGTTTTTTCTGTTTTCTTATTATTATTGATGTCTCTGAGGTGTTCGGTAAAACGCTCTTTAAATTTTCGTATGGTACATCCAATGTACATTAGATTGCAAATATTGCATTTGATGATGTATATAATGTACCTACTGTTGCAGTTGAGATGTTTTTTAATGTGAAATGTTGAAGTTCCATCAGTATTTGTAAAGGTTTTGATATTTTTAGTGTAAGCACATGTAATACATGGGTACGTGCCACATTTGTAGAAACCTTTTGTGTCGAGCCATGTCTCCTTTCTAACTGTCGAGGGATCACGTAACATACTGGGAGAAATGTGGTTACCCAGTGTTGGTGATCTTCTCGATACTACTTTACATCCCTGCTGTAATATGTTGGCTAATACTTCATCTTCCTCTAAAATTGGTAAGTTTCTTTCGATGATGTGTTTAATTTGGAAGTATTGGTTACTAAATTGTAAGGTGACATATGGTATATCAGTAGTAACATTGCATGAGGTGTCTTTGGAATTGTGGTATAGGAGTTTTTGTCGATCTTTCTTATCAACTATATCTTTCGCTCTGCCTAACATCCACTTCGGGTAATCTCTTTGTCTGAGTCGGCATGTGATGTTGTTGGCTTCTACTTCATAATCGTGTGTGGTATTGCAGTTTCGCCTAGCTCTGGTAAGTTCTCCCACAGGGATGCTTTTAATTGTGTGTGTGGGGTGAGAGCTGCGGGCGTGTAAGATGGTGTTGCCCGATGTCTCCTTACGGTATGTTCGTGTCGTGATATCCCCTGTGTCACTGATAGTTAAATGCAGATCCAGAAAAATCATGTTTCTATGGTTGACGCAGTGGGTAAACCGCAAGTAAAAGGGATTGTCATTGATGTATTCGATAAAAACTGGTATGGCAGATACATCACCCACCCAAATCAGGAGGAGGTCATCGATGTACCTGCCATACCAGTGTATCGAACACAAAAATGGATTGTCATCAAGATAAATGTATTTCTCCTCCCAATAAGCCATGACCAAGTTAGCTAGTGATGGGGAATATTTTGCCCCCATTGAGACCCCACAAATTTGTAAATAATAAGATTTATCAAAAGAAAAAAAGTTGTGGGTCATTAGATACCATGTTAATTCCTTAATAATCAATTTGTGGTTAAGCTCATATGAGGTGTATTTGTCTAAGTGATGATTGAGTGCCTCCATAGCAACTACATGGGGTATACTAGTGTATAGGGAGACAACGTCACATCCAACCCAAACAAATTTTGAGGACCACTCCATCTTATCCATAGATCTTAAAATATCCCTCGTATCCTGAATATAACCCGGTGTTCTCTTTACCAGAGGTTGTAGTTGTGAGTCCAACCATTCACAAGCGTGTTCATTTATGGACCCAATGCCCGAAATAATTGGGCGCATGGGGGGAGGGTTGATTTTTTTATGTACTTTCGGAAGAGCGTGTAGTATAGGCATAGTGGGATGGGAAACCTCCAAGAATTCCCTTTCTTTTTGGGAAAAGACACCTAGCCCCACTCCATCATTTAAAATTTGTGTTAGTAGTTTGGCATATGTTTTAGTGGGGTCCCCTGACAATTTGATATAGGACGCCTGGTCCTCCAATAAAATTTGAATTTGAGTAATATATGTCTCTAAGTCCATCACAACCACACAGCCTCCCTTATCTGCCATTTTTATAACTCGAGAGGTATCCTCCTCAAGTTCTTTTAGGGCTGACCGTTGTTTGTGACTGAGATTAGATTTAATTTTATAGTCACTGGAGGAGCAGGAATTGTACAATTGCTTCAGTTCTCTTTCAATGATTTCTTGATATCTGTCCATAGATGAAGTTCTAGACTGAACTGGGTAGAACTGGGAATTAGGAATGTTTAATTTTTTTACGTTTTGTTGTGTAATTGGTGAACCCAGTTCATCCAGCTCAGTTAGAGTCAATATGGACAGTTGTTCTGAGAAACTGAAGCCTGTGAAGATATTACTGTGATCAGGGTTAGCATGAGCTCTCTGTTCCTGGTTTGGGGCTTTGTCTAATTCAGATGTGCTGAAGTGTCTTTTAACTGTAAGACTCCTGATGAATTTATTAATGTCCTTCAGTGTATTGAACAAATCAAAATTTTTACTAGGAGAAAAACTCAATCCTAGTGACAATACATCAGACTGATCTTTTGTAAGGGGTTTACAGGATAAGTTCAGTACATCTATTTATTTTTGTTGTTCGTGGCTTGTTGGCTGCGGAGTGTCCATTGTGGGGGCGGAGGAGTATTTTTTGTTCTTCCTTCGTCCGCGTCTCGTCCGTTTTTTGAAACCTTCTTGATATTTTTCGGTCCATGAAAGATCTTGAATGTAAAATACAAGAAAAACTTAGCAAAATAGAGGAGGACATTATGACCACAAAGAAAGAAAAATATCAGAGGGATTGCTACGATTATTCTCATAATCAAGTATATGAATGGGGAAGAAGAGACTACCACAAAACCACACCACGATCAATATTGAAAAAACACAGGAGACATAATAAACAACATCGAAATACCCCAAAGGTTAATTTTTTGTCATCAGACGGAGACATTTCCGATTATAACGATGATCTATCAGACGCTGACAACTTTAACCAAGCAACATCGTCCCAATCAGCATATTACAATAAACCGAAAAATATCAAGAAGGTTTCAAAAAACGGACGAGACGCGGACGAAGGAAGAACAAAAAATACTCCTCCGCCCCCACAATGGACACTCTGCAGCCAACAAGCCACGAACAACAAAAATAAATAGATGTACTGAACTTATCCTGTAAACCCCTTACAAAAGATCAGTCTGATGTATTGTCACTAGGATTGAGTTTTTCTCCTAGTAAAAATTTTGATTTGTTCAATACACTGAAGGACATTAATAAATTCATCAGGAGTCTTACAGTTAAAAGACACTTCAGCACATCTGAATTAGACAAAGCCCCAAACCAGGAACAGAGAGCTCATGCTAACCCTGATCACAGTAATATCTTCACAGGCTTCAGTTTCTCAGAACAACTGTCCATATTGACTCTAACTGAGCTGGATGAACTGGGTTCACCAATTACACAACAAAACGTAAAAAAATTAAACATTCCTAATTCCCAGTTCTACCCAGTTCAGTCTAGAACTTCATCTATGGACAGATATCAAGAAATCATTGAAAGAGAACTGAAGCAATTGTACAATTCCTGCTCCTCCAGTGACTATAAAATTAAATCTAATCTCAGTCACAAACAACGGTCAGCCCTAAAAGAACTTGAGGAGGATACCTCTCGAGTTATAAAAATGGCAGATAAGGGAGGCTGTGTGGTTGTGATGGACTTAGAGACATATATTACTCAAATTCAAATTTTATTGGAGGACCAGGCGTCCTATATCAAATTGTCAGGGGACCCCACTAAAACATATGCCAAACTACTAACACAAATTTTAAATGATGGAGTGGGGCTAGGTGTCTTTTCCCAAAAAGAAAGGGAATTCTTGGAGGTTTCCCATCCCACTATGCCTATACTACACGCTCTTCCGAAAGTACATAAAAAAATCAACCCTCCCCCCATGCGCCCAATTATTTCGGGCATTGGGTCCATAAATGAACACGCTTGTGAATGGTTGGACTCACAACTACAACCTCTGGTAAAGAGAACACCGGGTTATATTCAGGATACGAGGGATATTTTAAGATCTATGGATAAGATGGAGTGGTCCTCAAAATTTGTTTGGGTTGGATGTGACGTTGTCTCCCTATACACTAGTATACCCCATGTAGTTGCTATGGAGGCACTCAATCATCACTTAGACAAATACACCTCATATGAGCTTAACCACAAATTGATTATTAAGGAATTAACATGGTATCTAATGACCCACAACTTTTTTTCTTTTGATAAATCTTATTATTTACAAATTTGTGGGGTCTCAATGGGGGCAAAATATTCCCCATCACTAGCTAACTTGGTCATGGCTTATTGGGAGGAGAAATACATTTATCTTGATGACAATCCATTTTTGTGTTCGATACACTGGTATGGCAGGTACATCGATGACCTCCTCCTGATTTGGGTGGGTGATGTATCTGCCATACCAGTTTTTATCGAATACATCAATGACAATCCCTTTTACTTGCGGTTTACCCACTGCGTCAACCATAGAAACATGATTTTTCTGGATCTGCATTTAACTATCAGTGACACAGGGGATATCACGACACGAACATACCGTAAGGAGACATCGGGCAACACCATCTTACACGCCCGCAGCTCTCACCCCACACACACAATTAAAAGCATCCCTGTGGGAGAACTTACCAGAGCTAGGCGAAACTGCAATACCACACACGATTATGAAGTAGAAGCCAACAACATCACATGCCGACTCAGACAAAGAGATTACCCGAAGTGGATGTTAGGCAGAGCGAAAGATATAGTTGATAAGAAAGATCGACAAAAACTCCTATACCACAATTCCAAAGACACCTCATGCAATGTTACTACTGATATACCATATGTCACCTTACAATTTAGTAACCAATACTTCCAAATTAAACACATCATCGAAAGAAACTTACCAATTTTAGAGGAAGATGAAGTATTAGCCAACATATTACAGCAGGGATGTAAAGTAGTATCGAGAAGATCACCAACACTGGGTAACCACATTTCTCCCAGTATGTTACGTGATCCCTCGACAGTTAGAAAGGAGACATGGCTCGACACAAAAGGTTTCTACAAATGTGGCACGTACCCATGTATTACATGTGCTTACACTAAAAATATCAAAACCTTTACAAATACTGATGGAACTTCAACATTTCACATTAAAAAACATCTCAACTGCAACAGTAGGTACATTATATACATCATCAAATGCAATATTTGCAATCTAATGTACATTGGATGTACCATACGAAAATTTAAAGAGCGTTTTACCGAACACCTCAGAGACATCAATAATAATAAGAAAACAGAAAAAACTTACAAACGAAATATCTCTGGGGCAGTCAGGCACTTTTTAGAAATTCACCAAGGCAATACATCCAGCCTGGAAACATATGCCATTGAACAAATACAGGGACTCATACGAGGAGGGGATAGGCTTAAGATTTTACGAGATAGGGAGGCATTTTGGATCCTCCATTTGGACACAAGAACACCGAGAGGGTTAAATTATAAACACGAGTTTCTATTTCACTACTAAATATATGTTATGCTTTCATCTCCAGGCTTCCTTTTCCTAGATTGGAAATTGATATATATTTCCCACAACAAATGAAAAATATTGAATATCAAATGATAATAATAAGAAAATAAATAAATAATTATAAAAAATATTTTTTAGCATCATAATTCATACTTTACCTGGATACATATACATATATATGACACCTCCAGAACACCAGCCCCACCCCTCTTGGTCCCATATTACTTACACTATGCAACATTGTCTGCGCATTCCCATAGGAACGCCATTAGAAATGTGAGGATGTTTTTACTGATGTTTAAGTCAAATTCATTTCTGTATTGTTGTTGATTCAGAACGGGTCCTCCCGTAATCTAGGGGAGAAGCCTATACGCGCCCTTGCCTTGGAGATACATCCTTATTATATCATTACATATTCCCACTGAATTATCAGTTACCAACCGAGTCATAACTTAGGCATTGTTGTAATGACTTTGCTGCTTCTTTCTATGTTCGTTTTCGCCCTGTCTCCTTCTATGACATTGCGGTAGGAGAATCTAACATATTAGAAGGTGTTCCATGCATATATTACGGGAAAAAAAAGGGGGACGTTTTTTGTTGCCCATGGACTTAGCGTACAACCCACATAACCTATGCCCGTAAATGTTATCCAATCAGGAAACAATTATATCTTTCCGATAGAAGTATACATTTGAGGAGTCCCTTACTAGGGAGAAGTATATCTACTTTAGTTTTTTATGTAACACACAATGTTGATTTTAGGGTTAATGGAGTACGATTGTGCATACCGGAAACACGCCCATTACGTCATCACGTACTTTACATATTTACCCCGAGGTGTTGTGCTCTCACTTATGCCATGATTAAGGGTGCGTGTAGCACCTGAAACGCGTAGGCTTTGTCCCGCTATTTGTAACAACTGATGTTGCCATTGGGTTGTCAACTTTTTATGTTTTAACTTTGGATGACAATAAAGACGAAAAAAATTTTTTTTAACCAAGCCACGCCAGTGCCGGAGTGACTTTTGTTCATAAGCTGCATTACCACGTCAAGGTCCGGACGTACTCTACGAGCACGGCTTCAGGCAAAGGTGAGCCGCTATATTTCCTTTTTTCTATTTACGTAGGATTATACACACAGATCAGCATACAGTATTACATATGATATGATTAGAAATACAACTATATATGACACAGTCACAAGAAGCAGTCATCATCTTATCTCCTCCTGTACACATCTCTTTTACTTACTGTAAAGTTTCCTTCTTTACACATCTCTTATACACTAATGTCTCCTCCTGTTTAAATCTTTTACTCACTATAATGTCTCCTACTGTACACATCTGTTATCCTCAGTGTAATGTCTCCTCCTGCACACATTTCTCATACTCACTGTAATGTCTTCTCTTATACACATCTCTTATACTCACTGTATTGTCTCCTCCTGTACATTTCTGTTATACTCATTGTAGTGTCTCCTCCTGTACAGATCTCTTATACTCACTGTATTGCCTCCTCCTGTACACATATGTTATACTCACTGTAATGTCTCCTCCTGTACACATATGTTAGACTCATTGTAATGTCTCCTCCTGTACACATATGTTATACTCATTGTACTGTCTCCTCCTGTACAGATCTCTTATACTCACTGTATTGCCTCCTCCTGTACACATATGTTATACTCACTGTAATGCCTCCTCCTGTACACATATGTTATACTCACTGCAATGTCTCCTCCTGTACACATATGTTATACTCACTTTAGTGTCTCCTCCTATACACATCTCTTACACTTGCTGTAATGTCTCCTCCTATACACATCATTTATACTCACTGTAATGTCTCCTCCTGTACATCGCTTATACTCACTGTAATGTCTCATCCTGTACACATCTCTTATACTCACTGTACTACTATTCTACTGTACACATCTGTTATACTCTCTTTAATGTCTTCTACTGTACACATCTCTTGCACTCACTGTAATTCCTCTACCCTGCAGCCTGGACTGGACAGAGCTTCCATCAAATCACTGAGGTGAGGACCAGAAAGACTGTTACCAGACAGGACAAGACTCTTCAGGGAGGGATTATTCCTTATTCCAGAAGCCAACTGGGTGCAGGCTGTGTTTGGTATACCATTACCATGCAAACTGTAACAATAAGAAGAAGAGATGTTTAGGTACATTTGATTATAAGAAAAAAAATACACATACATAGTAGGATTACAAAAAAGCTCAGCAGACTCAGCAGATACCTGATAAAATTAAATAAACAGCTCTTCAGACAGTATCACACAGGATAGAATAAGTTACACAGCTCAGCAGTCAGTATCACACATGAGAGGATTAGATACTCAGCTCAGCAGTCAGTATCACACAGGATAGGATTAGATACACAGTTCAACAGTCAGTATCACACAGTATAGGATTAGATACACAGCTCAACAGTCAGTATCACACACGATAGGATTAGAAACACAGCTCAGCAGACAGTATCACACAGGATAGGGTTAGATACACAGCTCAGCAGTCAGTATCACACTAGAAAGGATTAAATACACAGCTCAGCAGACAATATCACACCAGATAGGACTAGATACACAGCTCAGCAGACGGTATCGCACATGATAGAATTAGATACACAGCTCCACAGTGAGTATCACAGTTCATTGTCCGTGGATAATGCGCTGTGTGGGGAGTCACTAAGATCATGCGCCCGATATCCTGCAAGTGTCGCTTCCCTGCTCAGGTCCCTGGAGTTCACCTTCTTCTTCCTGGTGCATGTAAGTGCATTGTCCGTGTATAATGCACTGTGCAGGGAGTCACTAAGATCATGTGCCCGATATCCTGCATGTGTCGATTCCCCACTCAGGTCCCCAGAGTTCACCTTCTTCTTCTTGGTGCATGTAAGGGCATTGGTTGCGACACAATTTGAAAGTAGAATTCCGCGCTCAGTCCGAATCAGTCAGATCATCTAACTGACCTGCCCCCGATTTCTGTCGCATGAAAGCTGGCGTGACAGCGCCAAAATCTGATCGTGTATGGCACAATCCCTCTGCAAACCCCTGTTCAATACCTGTCCAAGCTGTGCAAATCCCGAAACCGCCAAACAGTCCGACGAAAGTGCGATCCACGACCCTTGGTAAAGAAGCCCCAGTGTGATGGATTCCACATTCTAACAACTACAGACTGAAACCAAAGACTCCTAGATGGCACAGATACTACTAATCATTATTAGAGCAGAGGTGAGGGCAGCTTGTGTCTTCTCATTTCTACCATTGGAAATACAATAATACATCCAACCCAATAACATTTTTGGCATAATCGGCTGGAGAGGCCAGTAAAAATAGAAAAAATGATACGTAAATATATATAAAGTATTCTAGATAAGACAATAATTATGATGACAATTTGAGCTTACAGCTGGTTCTCTTATCCCACAGTATAATAGACCTAATGGTGGAGATTTATCAAAGGTGTCTGTGAGCACAACCAATAAAGACAACCTTACATTTTCCTACAGCAGTTTATAAAATGAAAGCTTATCTCTGATTGGTTGCCATGTCCGCATTAGGTAGACCTAGTTTTGAGCTCCCTTGAAGGAAGCGTCATCAAATTTCGTAGCATTTTGCAGATTAAGGGGAACATATACAAATAAAATTAAACATTACAGAGTAATAACATTGTCATATGGAACATTAGGAGTGATGGCCCTGCTCCCAATAGCTGAGGGAGTGGCACAAGAGCTTACAGTGTATGATGATGAGGGAGTGACACAAGCGCTTACAGTGTATGAGGATGTGGGGGGGACACAAGAGCTTATAGTCTATGAGGATGAGGGGGTGACACAAGAGCTTACAGTCTATGAGGATGAGGGAGTGACACAAGATCTTACAGTCGGAGGATGAGGAGGTGACACAAGAGCTTACAGTCTATGAGGATGAGGGGATGACACAAGAGCTTACAGTCCATGAGGATGAGAGGGGACACAAGAGCTTACAGTCTATGAGGATGAGGGGTGACACAAGAGCTTACAGTCTATGAGGATGAGGGGGTGACACAAGAGCTTACAGTCTATGAGGATGACACAAGAGCTTACAACAATTCTTGCCTCCTCACAAAGCTGCTTACTTATTGTCCTGTAGCCCATCCCAGCCTTGTGAAGGTGTACAATTTTAACCCTGATGTCCTTAGACAGCTCTTTGTTCTTGGCCACGGTGGAGTGGTAATAGTGTGATTGATTGTTTGTACAGGTGTCATTTTTACAGGTAATAAGTTCGAACAGGTGCTATTGATACAAATACTTGAGAAAATGTATCATAACAAAGAAAAATAGTTCTATGCCAAGGGAACTTGTTACCACCTTTGCACATATACAGCCAGTGACAGGTTCCTACAGAGCTCTAATAACTGAATGACCCTTTCTTTTAGCTAAAAATATTTTCGCTTTCATCCACTTAAATCACCTTTTATCTTATATTACCTGGTATCAGACCGGGGCGTGCCCTGCTTAGCCGGCCCCTCCCATACGCTCCTCCCCATGCCTTATGCTTCCTTACTATTCAGCAGTTCATGTCATCTGACCAGAGTGACATCATCTCAGGTCCTTTAGCTTCTTAATAATAGCAAACTGTACACCATGCATGTATCTGACCACATGAAGTTAAGGCAGCCTCTATGGACTTCTCCTCCTCTCCAACCTCCATGGAGGCTGCTTTGATCTCATGTGACCAAATGCATAGAGTAGAGTTTGCTATTCTTAGAAGTCTGAAGGACCTGTGATGATGTCACTGGTCACATGTCATGAATGTAACACAAGGCACTGTATATTTGTATATAGAGCTTTATATGTCTGTAGCTGAATATTAGCAGACAGTCCCTTAGTACAAGGAGGCAGAGCAGTGATTTGTAGAGACACAGAACTGTCAATCAGAATAATGGGGCATGGCTCACTGGTATCTCTGACTCTTCTGCTCTCTCAGTAGTGTCAGAAAAGCTAATTTGCATATCATAAAAATGGCTGTAATTAAGGTACAGTGCCCCACTGGCAGCTAATTTTAGGTGATATAGAGAGAACTTGTAACCCTTTATCAGCAGACATTGTTAGTCGGGGGGGCATAATCTGATAACAGGTTCTCTTTAAATGCATTAAAGTGGCTGTTAGACCTTGATATATTTGTTGGCAGTGTTCTACTGCTATGTGGGTTGTTTGCAAAATACTCTCAAGTCACAGCACAAAGACTAGGTTAGGGACTGGAGTCAATTTGTGCCTAAACAGAAAGTCATAATACATAAATGCAGCCCTTTTGTGCACACTTGGCTATTTAGGTTTAATTTGGTGCAAGCATGGTCTTTGATAAAATGATATTGCACTACTGTCCTTTGTTCATTTGACACAATGTGAAGTCGCATAAAAGTATTTGCACCACAAATAGACAGAACAATGCTGTGGAGCATAAATGAAAGAATAATAAATGCATAAGTTGTCACCACATGTATCCTCCAAAATACATCTCTTATACTCACTGTAATGTCTCCTCCTGTACACATCTTTAATACTCACTGTAATGTCTCCTACTGTACACATCTCTTAAACTCACTGTAATGTCTCCTACTGTACATATCTCTTATACTCCCTGTAATGTCTCCTCCTTTACACATCTCTTATACTCACTGCAATGTCTCCCCCAGCACCCATCTCATATACTCACATCATTATCTCATCCTGTACATCTCTTATACTCTCTGCAATGTCTCCTGTACACATCACTAATAATCACTGTAATGTCTCCTCCTGTACACATCTCTTATATTCTCTGTAATGTCTCCTCCTGCACACATCTCTTATACTCACTGTAACGTCTTCTCCTTTACACATCTCTTATGCTCACTGTAATGTATCCTACTGTACACATCTCTTATACTCACTGTAATGTCTCCTACTGTACATATCTCTTATACTCCCTGTAATGTCTCCTCCTATACACATCTCTTATACTCACTGTAATGTCTCCTCCTGTACACATCTCTTATACTCACTGTAATGTCTCCTACTGTACATATCTCTTATAATCCCTGTAATGTCTACTCCTATACACATCTCTTATACTCCCTGTAATGTCTCCTCCTATACACATCTCTTATACTCACTGTAATGCCTCCTCCTGTACAGATCTCTTATACTCTCCGTAGTGTCTCCTCCTTTACACATCTCTTATACTCACTGTAATTTCTCTTCCAGTACCCATCTCTTATACTCACTGTAATGTCTCCTCCTGTACATCTCTTATACTCTCTGTAATGTCTCCTGCACACATCGCTAATACTGTAATGTCTCCTCCTTTACACACCTCTTATACTCACTGTAATATCTCCTTCTGTACATATCTTATACTCTCTGCAATGTCTCCTGTACACATCACTAATACTCACTGTAATGTCTCCTCCTGTACACATCTCTTATGCTCTCTGTAATGTCTCCTCCTGTACACATCTCTTATATTCACTGTAATGTCTCCTCCTTTACACATCTCTTATACTCACTGTAATGTCTCCTACTGTACACATATCTTATACTCACTGTAATGTCTCCTACTGTACATTTCTCTTATACTCCCTGTAATGTCTCCTCCTATACACATCTTTTATACTCACTGTAATGTCTCCTCCTGTACATCGCTTATACTCACTGTAATGTCTCATCCTGTACACATCTCTTATACTCACTGTAATGTCTCCTCCTGTACATCTCTTATACTCACTGTAATGTCTCCTCCTGTACATTTTTTTATACTCACTCTAATGTCTCCTCCTGTATACATACTTACTGTAATGTCTCCTCAGTGCTCATCTCTTATGCTCACTGTAATGTCACCTCCTGTTCACATCTGTTACACTCATTGTAGTGTCTCCTCCTGTACACATCTCTTATACTCTCTGTAATGTCTCCTGTACACATCCCTAATACTCACTGTAATGTCTCCTCCTGTACACATCTCTTATACTCTCGGTAATGTCTAGTCTTGTACACATCTCTTATACTCTCTGTAATGTCTCCTCCTTTACACATCTCTTATATTCACTGTAATGTCTCGTTCTGTACCCATCCCTAATACCCACTGTAATGTCTCCTCCTATCCACATCTCTTATACTCACTGTAATGTCTCCTCCTGTACACATCTCTTATACTCCCTTTAATGTCTCCCCCTATACACATCTTTTATACTCACTGTAATGTCTCCTCCTGTACACATCTCTTATACTCACTGTAATGTCTCCTCCTGTACACATCTCTTATACTCGCTGTAATGTCTCCTCCTAAACATATTTTTTATACTCACTGTAATGTCTCCTTCTGTACACATCTCTTATACTCCCTGTAATGTCTCCTCCTATACACATCTTTTATACTCACTGTAATGTTTCCTCCTGTACACATCTCTTATAATCACTGTAATGTCTCCTCCTGTACACATCTCTTATACTCACTGTATAGTCTCCTCCTGTACACATCTCTCATACTCACTGTAATGTCTCCTCCTGTACACATCTCTTATACTCACTGTAATGTCTCCTACTGTGCACATCTCTTATACTCACTGTAATGTCTCCTCCTATACACATCTCTTATTCTCGCTGTAATGTCTCCTCCTGTACACATCTCTTATACTCGCTGTAATGTCTCCTCCTATACACATCTCTTATTCTCGCTGTAATGTCTCCTCCTGTACACATCTCTTATACTCACACTAATTCCTTTATCCCACAGCCCGGACTGGATAGAGCTTCCATCAAATCACTTAGATGAGGACCAGCCAGATAGTTATGAGACAAGACAAGTCTCTTCATGGTGGGGTTATTCCTTATTATAGATGCCAAGGGGATGCAGTATCTGTCTGGAAGATTATTCCTATCCAAACTGCAAAAAAAAGATGAGATGTGGATGTTACATCAGCAGACAGTAAAAACCATGCTTAATTTTTACAAGGCCATGGCCATTTTATGACATGTAAAAGTGTCTAAAAATGGTCTAAAAATGTTTATATACTGTACATTCTTTTGGTGCAATTATTCCAGAATTCTGGCACACACATCTCTTGTTTTATAAAATGTTTATATGTAAGAGATGTTAGTTTATAAGGACGCACCTATAAACTAGAATATCATAACAATTTTTACTTTTCTTCATAACATGTGAGACTAACTTAACCCTTCAGCTGACAGACACCTAGAAATGCACTGGTGTCATATTAAACAGGAGAATTCCCCTTTCAATTCATGATTGTATTTGAATGTTTCAGGGGAACTGAGATATTCCCTATCCAAAGTGGACAATTAAAGGGGTTTGCTTATGAAGGAAAGTTCTCAAATTATAACCCCCTAGTGATGTTTACATAATAAAGATCAATTTTAGAAATTCTTAAATCTTTTAAAATAGAATTCCTCTAAACAAAGATGTCATCTTTGATGCTGTAATAACAAGAAAGCAGGTGTACTTATCCCCCTTAGGTTCTCAAGTACTGTGCCCCCTGTCACTCCTGTCTCTGTATGTATACATATCACTCCATCTGCAGCCTCTGCCTGTGGCCTGTATAAGCGTTCAGCAGACCACAGCTAAGACCTACAGTTGCTGCCTTCTCTGATTGTGGTGTCACTTCTATATCTCTGTATACATACAGACCATGGGTGATGGGAGGCACAGCACTGGATTGGAGCACCAGAGGCAATGTAAGTACAACCGCTTTCTTGTTTTGACACCCCTGCCCTCAGCTAAGACAACCCCTTAAATTATTGATGGCACTGTATGTGTAATTGGGTCAGTTACTTAGGGTTAGTGTGACTAGGTTTAGTTGGCTGAGGGTTAGTGGACACTTTTAGGTTCCCGGTGGTTACGTTCACATGCTGAATTACTTTAACCTCTTATCACAGACACTAGTTTTCAGCTCAATGACCAGACTAGATTTTTCAAATCTGACATGTCTCACGATAATTGGTTATAACTTCGGAACGCTTTTACATATTGACATATTGTACTTCATGTTAGTTGAAAAATTTAAGTGATAAGATTTGCGTTTCGTTCTGAAAAAAAGTGAAAATTTGGCAAAAGTTTATAAAAATTCTTCATTTTCCAAGTTTGTAATGTTCTACTTTCTAGACAAGAAGTAAAACTACCCAAAAAGCTTGATAATTAACATTTACGGAATGTCTTCTCTATGTTGGGATGATAATTTTTGCGTCCTGTCATTTTTCTAGGATGTTATGAGGCGCAGAACTTTTGGGGCGATTTTTGTCATTTTCATAAAAACTGCCAAAACTCACATTTTGAGGGACAACTCAGCTTCCAAGTGACTTTGAAAGGCCTAAATGATAGTAAAACCCCATAAATTACCCCATTATAGAAACTTCACCCATCAACGTATATAAAACAACTTCTATTGAGTCTATTAACCCTTTAAGTGTTTCACATGGGTTAAAACAATATGGACCTGCGATTTACAAACTTTTACATTTTTTTGGAAAATACATTAATTTAGGCCAAAACTGACAGTTTTATAATAAATTAAATGATGAAACGCTCTGCAACATTTGATGCCCAATTTCTCCCGAGTGTAGCGATATCCCATACTTGGTGGTAAACTGCTGTATGGGCGCACGGCCGGGCATAGAATCAAAGCAGCGCCAGTCACAGCAGATTTGTATTGTCACATTGTACAAGCTATACATTTTTATTTTTTTTGTTAATGTAAACATATGAGGGCTCATTATTTACAGGATGAGATACAATGTATAAATAATTCATTTTGGGGGTCTACAGCTTATTCATGAGATTTTATTAACTATTTCAAGGGGGACACAAACAAAATCATCAACTTTTATTTTGTATTTTTAGCACTTTTTTTCCCCCGCTCACCGTAATGTAAAAATAAAATTTTATCTTTATTCTCTGGTCACTATAATTATGGTGATTCCTCATTTATATAGTTTTTGTTATCTTTGCTCAATTTTACTGAGCCAAACCAATATTGGAGAAAATCGCATTGTTTTTTACTATTGACTAATTTTCAGGGCCATAACTTCTGTATTTTTCTGTTGTCAGTTCTGGTTGAGGGCTTATTTTTTGCATAAAGAGTTGTTCTATTCAGTCGTATCATATTAGGGAACGTAGCTTTTTTTGATCACTTTTTAGAACATTTTTTGTGATGGTGTTTGATGAAAAATTGTATATTACGGGAAGTTTTTTGTGGTTTTTTTTTTGTCGTTCACCGAGCGGGTTCAATATTGATTTAGATATTTTGTACAGATTAATACGGACGTGGTGATACCAAATATGTACTTTTTTGTGTTTTATATACTTTATTTGCATTATACACTCACCGGCCACTTTATTAGGTACACCATGCTAGTAACGGGTTGGACCCCCTTTTGCCTTCAGAACTGCCTCAATTCTTCGTGGCATAGATTCAACAAAGTGTTGGAAGCATTCCTCAGAGATGTTGGTCCATATTGACATGATGGCATCACACAGTTGCCGCAGATTTGTCGGCTGCACATCCATGATGTGAATCTCCCGTTCCACCACATCCCAAAGATGCTATATTGGATTGAGATCTGGTGACTGTGGAGGCCATTTGAGTCCAGTGACCTCATTGTCATGTTCAAGAAACCAGTCTGAGATGATTCCAGCTTTATGACATGGTGCATTATCCTGCTGAAAGTAGCATCAGATGTTATAGGGTACATTGTGCTCATAAAGGGATGGACATGGTCAGCAACAATACTCAGGTAGGCTGTGGCGTTGCAACCATGCTCAATTGGTACCAAGGGGCCTAAAGAGTGCCAAGAAAATATTCCCCACACCATGACACCACCACCACCACCCTGAACCGTTAATACAAGGCAGGATGGATCCATGCTTTCATGTTGTTGACGCCAAATTCTGACCCTACCATCCGAATGTCGCAGCAGAAATCGAGACTCATCAGACCAGGCAATGTTTTTCCAATCTTCTACTGTCCAATTTCGATGAGCTTGTGCAAATTGTAGCCTCAGTTTCAGGTTCTTAGCTGAAAGCAGTGGCACCCAGTGTGGTCTTCTGCTGCTGTAGCCCATCTGCCTCAAAGTTCGACGTACTGTGCGTTCAGAGATGCTCTTCTGCCTACCTTGGTTGTAACGGGTGGCGATTTGAGTCACTGTTGCCTTTCTATCAGCTCGAACCAGTCTGCCCATTCTCCTCTGACCTCTGGCATCAACAAGGCATTTCCGCCCACAGGACTGCTGCTCACTGGATGTTTTTTTCTTTTTCGGACCATTCTCTGTAAACCCTAGAGATGGTTGTGCATGAAAATCCCAGTAGATCAGCAGTTTCTGAAATACTCAGACCAGCTCTTCTGGCACCAACAACCATGCCACGTTCAAAGGCCTCAAATCACCTTTCTTCCCCATACTGATGCTCGGATTGAACTGCAGGAGATTGTCTTGCCGCCATGCGATTGGCTGATTAGAAATTAAGTGTTAACAAGCAGTTGGAGAGGTGTACCTAATAAAGTGGCCGGTGAGTGTATGTGTAACTGAGGAGGTTATGGGACTTTTATTTTATTTATTTAACTATATTATAAAATGATTTAATCTTTTTTTTTTACAATTTCTATCCTTTGGCTTGAACAAGCTATCATCTGATCGCTTGTTCAAGCCTTTACACTGCAATAGACTTATTTTGCAGTGTATAGTGTAAGTAACTGAGCATGGTGAGCATGCTCAGTTACGTACAGCTGGGTCCTGCCAGGAAGGCAGAACCCGGCAAGAAGAGGAGCCGGAAGCCTTGGGTCACTCGCCGGACCCAGGGGCAGTGGCAGGAGGGATCAGATCCCCCTGTCGGATCCACCCCAGTCCGATCCACGTGGGACACACTTGCACGCCGCGGTCATGCTTGACCGCATTGTGTAAGGGGTTAAACACACGGGATCTGAGTTTTTCCGATCCCGGGTGTTAGTGCCGGGTCTGGGCTGTGATATCATAGGTATAGTAGTGCAGTATTGTGTGACATTTACACACACAGAGAAAACACATATCACTTACCTCATAAATGTGTTCCGTCTTCCCTCCACAGTGCTGCACAACCAGGACCTGTGAATGACTCATCTCACAGATCCGTAAATGTCCCTAGTAATTAATGTGCGCCAAGAGGTGGCACAAATGTATTATCATAGAGAGCAGAGCAGGGCTGCGCTAGTCCCAGCATAAACTTTATCTGTGTCCCTCCTAATGGAGGAAGAGGAAACGTATAAAAAATAAAGTTTGCTACAATGTACGTCCATCTATGGGTCCTTCAGAAATGTTCAGTAAGTGTAGCACAGTCCATTGGTAATCTGAATCTTCCTGCTTGATCAGAGAGACAGTCTAGGCCTATCACTTGTACTCACCATAATTCCTCTACTCTGCAGCCTGGACTGGACAGAGCTTCCATTAACTCAATGAGTTGAGGACCAGACAGACTGTTATTAGAAAGGACTAGACTCTTCAGGGAAGGATTATTCATTATTACAGATGCCAATTGGGTGCAAGCCTCAACTTGTAGTTTATTACCAGCCAATCTGTAAGAAGGAAAACTTATCATGTACATGAAACATTAACAGGCCATATCACAAGTGATAGCTGTAGAGATATTCCTTCACATTATGGCAGCACTGTAATATCTTCTCCTGTACACATTACTTATACTCCTTGTAATGTCTCCTGCTGTACACATTTCTTATACTCAATATAATGTCTCATCAAGAACATATCTCTTATACTCCTTGTAATGTCTCTTCCAGTACACATTTCTCATACTCACTGAAATGACCCCTCCTGTACACATCTCTTATACTCACTGTAATGTCTCCTCCTGTATACATACTCACTGTAATGTCCCCTCCAGTGCCCATCTCTTATGCTCACTGTAATGTCTCCTCCTGTTCCCATCTGTTACATTCATTGTAATGTCTCCTCCTGTACACATCTGTTATACTCACTGTAATGTCTCATCCTGTACACATCTCTTATACTCACTGTATTGTCTCCTCCTGTTCACATCTGTTATACTCATTGTAATGTCTCCTCCTGTACACATACTCACTGTAATGTCTCCTCTAGTGCCCATCTCTTATGCTCATTGTAATGTCTCCTCCTGTACACATCTGTTATACTCACTATAATGTCTCATCCTGAACACATCTCTTATACTCACTGTATTGTCTCCTCCTGTTCACATCTGTTATACTCATTGTAATGTCTCCTCCTGTATACATACTCACTGTAATGTCTCCTCCAGTGCCCATCTCTTATGCTCACTGTAATGTCTCCTCCTGTTCACATCTGTTATACTCACTATAATGTCTCTTTCTGTACACATTCCTTATACTGACTGTATTGCCATCTTCTGTACACATCTTTTATACTTACTGTAATGTCTCTTGGTGTACAGATCTCATACTGACAGAAATGTCTCCTTCTGTACAGGTCTATTATGCTTTAAAAAAACAAGCAGTATGATGGGTATCAAGAATCCCACCGGAGCAGGAACAGGAGTTTAAAGCACTTGTGACATGGATGAATAAAATCAATGAATGTTTTGTTTATACTCACATTAATTCCTCTACCCTGCAGGAAGGACTGGATAGAGCTTCCATCAAAACATTGAGGTGAGGGCCAGAAAGACGGTTTGTAGATAGATCGAGTCTCTTCAAGGAGGGATTATTCTTTATTACAGATGCCAACTGGATACATGACATGTCTGGTAGATAATTATCAGCCAAACTGTAAAAATAACAGGAAGAGATTTGAGTGATTTATCGGCAGACACTAACCCACATGATCAGCTTATATACACTGGACCCATGGATGAAACCATACATAAAATACTTAGATATGCCAACTGACTCAAACCTGGTGGATTTGGATAATGAAGGTCAGTTGATAGTTTAACACAGTCAACTAGATAAAGTCCAGTGTGGCTGTGTACATGGAAATTAATTGGCGTAAGTCAATTCTCTGTCTTATTGATGGATGTGATGTATTGAGGGTGCAAGATTTGAATATCTTAGGGAAGGGCAAAACATTTTAATATTTGGGGATAACTATTAACACTAAAGTGGATTATGCTAAAGTAAATATTATCCCTTTATTAATTAAATATAAATATTTGGATTAAATTACCTCTATCAAAGGCATTATTGAAAATGATTATAAATATTATTTGTACTAAACAACTGTCCGTGTGTTGCATGGATAAAAAATGGTTCGGCCTTATCAGGATTATGATTAATAAATTATTGTAGGGCGGAGGAGAGTCCTAATTAAATTGGAAACTATATGTAGAAATAAGTCTGAGGGTAGTCTCTCCTTTGCCATTGTCATTAAATATAGGAAGTAAATGGGATTCGATTTTTGCTATATTAGAATCGGACAAGTTTAATTTAAAGTCGGTCAATTCCTTAACTTTAGCCAAATTGATGCAGAAGAGTTGGCTGAAGTATAAATATATTCTATGGATAAGGGGAGATTATAAATACACTCCGTTATGGGAAAATGAAAACTTTGGGGAATTGGGTAACTTTAGAGATGCACAGTTTTTTTGGGGGGAAGGTATTTTTTGTAGAACGATTACGTAAGGACAGAAAATGTTGACTTTTGATACATTGAAATTTAGGGGTATATTTACACAAGGAGATCATTATAGACATATGCTTATACTTCAGGCTTTTTTGAAAGAAAGTAATAGGGGCTTATGTAAGGTGATGGTTGAATCTCATTAGTTAAGTCTATTCAGCATGGAGGAAAAAGTTAAAAAAAATTGTCACAAATTTATAAAAGTATTAGAGATAAACTAAATCATTTAGATGTAAACAGAGATGGGAGACAAAACTAGGGTTTATCTCGGAACGGAATTGGGATATTACATTACAAAATGTTTTGGTAAGTGCTTTGCATTTGAATCATTACTGTACATAGTTGAATATTATTCACATGGTTTATTATTCACCAGAGGTGTTAAATATAATGGGTCTGTAAATGGGTCTGAAGATCCCATCATCTCATGTATCTCAGGTGCGGTACATCTCATGCAGATGTTTTTCATGTATTGGTGGATTGTTGTAAGATTCAGATTTATTGGAAATAAATATTTAAAGTTATTGAAGATACTTTAAGTTTTTTTAAAGAATTTAGATCACTGACTGGTATTTTTGGTTTATTTTACTTACCGGGTTCTCCAAATAATAAATATTTATTAACGATTAAAATATCCTTAGGATTATTGATAGTGAGAAAATGGAACCCTCCAATACATAATATTGATCTTGAATTTATTGGATCATGTTTCTATTGAGTTTTGTATTCCAATTTTTAAAGCTAAAAATGAGATGAGTAAATAAAAAAATAGATAGACTAGATAGATAGAATAGACAGATAGACTCCTTGAACTTCACCTAATTTTTTTTTTTGTTATAGCCATAAACAGAAGGTATCAATTATTCAAGTGTAAAGAAAACTGCGTTCGCGTTTACAAATTGTCACCCCATTCACCCCAACATAAAATCCAGTTTGTCCAATTGCCTTTAGAAGTCTTCTCATTAGGAAATACAGAACATCTGTCTGTTATGTTCTGTGAATGCCTTAAAGGTTTGTTATAGAACGTTAATGAAAGTAAAACATAATGAAAAATCAAAGAGAACAGCTCAGGGATAAAGCTGTGGCACAGTGCACAGCAGGGATAGGTAGCTCTGAACATCACCATGAGCACAGTCCATCATCTATAACGAGAAGGAGTAAGATACAACTGCTAACCTACCCGGACATAACCATCCACTAACAGCTCAGGGGCATGATCTGTCCACAGGACAAGTATCGTGTACTCCACAAATCTGCCCTTTATTGAAGAAAAGCAAGAAGAAGCCATTACTGAAAGGCATAAGACACACTGTCCTATTTAGTGGGCACACTTATCTGTGCAGGAAAGAATGAACACCCGCCCCCCCCTGACCACACCATCCCTACTGTCCATCATAATGGAAAGGGCTGCCGTCGTGATGGGGGTTGAGGTGTGTATACAGTGATTCCTAGTGATCACATTTTGGTTGTCCCTGGATTAACCACAAACTGCTGGCTATGAATAGCTTCTCTCTTATTGTGTGTGTGTGGGGGGGGGGGGTTGCAGGAGCCAAAGAGCACTACAGAGAGAGGCACTTCCTATCCAGCACCAGCTACAGAGGAGACATTGGCAGTTCAGCAGACAAGATAAGCTGTGATTAATATTATTGTTATCTGAAAGGAACATAAAATTCTAACTGTATTTTATGTCATTCAAGTAGCAGAGCTGAATGTGTCATTGTGTATTATAGCCATCTCATGACTCTGATCTGTCTTATCTCTCTTTCTATGTGTCAGATACTAAAAAATAATTTACAAAAGGGTGGATGGTTTGGAACTCCTACCCACTTCACCTAAGTGAGTCAACTAGACAAGTACAAAATAGGTGAATGACCGTATTAAAACGTAACTTTTAATTTAACAATAACAAAAGATAAAAAATATAGATATAGTTTGGTTCTAAAATTATAGTCCCCAAGGGAGCAATTCTTAGTCAGCCGTCCGGAAAGTGATAATTCAAAGAAGGATGCTGTTAGTTTAGTTTAAATGCTACTCAGCATACATATCAATATGGTCGGTCAAATACCTGTCTCAATACAAGATTGATAGATAAGTCTCCAAGGTTGTGTTTCCTCAGTTTCGGAACTACAGATATTGACCATCGATAAGACCATGTGCAATAAGATCATGAAGAGTAGCCACCAAAGGACAGTAAAAGGTAAGTATGAGTGTCATGTAGATGCATTAGATAGTTGGGGCAGGGGTGCACTTTAATAGTCCTGGGTGCACACCATTGACCCTAATTGTCCCTAACCGTATGGGGAAGGGTCCTGAATAAGCCCTAATGCCTCAACACGGGACCGCAGCCCTAACCAGCTGCCACCCCGTCTGGAACCTAGCCCTCTGCTTGGCCTTCAGACCCTACACTTAAAAAGGACGAGGAGAGGTGGATGAGTTCGTATATTCATGTCCTCTACATGTATGGAAAACTTCTGCATTTCATAGAACAGAAACATATATCCCAGCACCGTAGTAAAAGGTTAAGTGCATCAGTGTTGAGTTACAACTGTGGTCACGACCCGGACGGCTGACTAAAAATTGTTCCCTTGGGGACTATAATTTTAGAACCAAACTATATCTATATTTTTTTATCTTTTGTTATTGTTAAATTAAAAGTTAAGTTTTAATACGGTCATTCACCTATTTTGTACTTGTTTATGTGTCAGATACTAGTAGAATCTTCCAAAGCTTAAAGAAAGTGTATATAAATCTGTACCCTGATAATCTAAGCACATTGTCAGCACACAGCATCTCATAGCATGGAGCGATCATGAAGTATCTGCTCAGAGAGTCCCCACTCACACTCTGGAATCTTATACTTATCATCACTGAGTGATAGGAGCTAAAACAGCAGCAAACCTGAGTAACATTGTAAAGTAAGGGGATTAGCCCCTTGCAACAGGGTGACAAGTGTATGGGGCGGGTTGGGTTTGCAAGTTGACACCCACCCGCTGACATCACAGGACGAATTTGATTGGTCCTGTGATGTAGATCGATGTCGATCAATGCAGCCGAGCCAGGGACAGTGATCTCAGTCATGATAGATAGTGGTGCACGAAAATGTGAGAATTGGGTTTCTCCATTGGCCTCACCTAATGTCTGCCCGGCCCCCTATGCAGGGAAGAGCAGTGACTCGGCTGTCTTATTACAATTGAGACCCTGCTCTAACAGTCTGGATCAGAACTCCTTTCCGATCTGGCTGTTAACCCGCTCGATCCAGCTGTCACTGCTGTAACTGCAGTCTCTGTGTGCCTGCAGAGGGAGGTGGATTATAAAGTGGTGGTTGGGAGGTATCGCAGGAAACAAAGCCATCTGGGGGGCCGATGGCCACCCAAGTCACCAAACAAATTTGAAACTGAGAAGGACCTTCACCCATTAAATCCTTGTACACCTGTTTCTGCTCTCAATACACATGTACACAAGAGCCATTTCAGGACCTTTGAAGGTCCTCTAAAAATCCTGAAACCGCACATTAAAAGCAGGCAGCAGGCACAATGCACAGCAATTATGTATACAACATATATGTGATGTATACATGCTGTATCCATGATGTGTATATGCTGTACCTTTGTATATGTATGTGTGTGCAAGAGTATATAAATGTGTGATTGTAACTCACATGTGTGATTATACAAATATGCAGATTCGGGGGAGGGGGGGCATTCATTAACTCTCCAAGTTACGCCCCTGGTCCAGGAATGTGTCTGGCTTAGAAAACTATAAAGGGGAAGAGGGCTTCAACCCAACTCGGAAAAGGATTATTTAATAATTGCAGAGGAAGCCTACCACTACAGATTTACCTATTAAGGTAGATCTGGTGGTAGGTGCATCTAATATATTTAAGGATAGCCCTTTTTTCCCCCTATATCTTTGCTAATCTTTAATCAGGGTAATATGCAAATTGTCCACGCCTCAGTAGTCTCTTTGATCCTCCTACCCAGACATCTTCAGCGCACAGCTACAAGGAGTTGCTCTCACTCGTCCGCGAAGCCGGAGTTCTGCGCATGTGCTGTAGCTCCAGCTTTGGAGCCAAGATCGTGCAGCCGCTGGTCTGTGTTTTGCACAGAACTCCGGCTTCATGGACGAGTGCGCGCGGCTCCTTGTAGCTGCGGGCTGAAGATGTCTGGGTAGGAGGATCAAAGAGGCTACTGGGGTGGGGGGTATTATAGTATAATTATAGTATTTTACCTGAGCCTTTGGAGTTTATGTAATGCTGGTTCAAGTCTCTCTAATCCTTCACAGTTTAAGGAACATCCAGATAGAATGAGTTCTTCTAAACTCGTGAAGGCTTGTAGGATGAATGCTAACACTGTGCAGTCCAGAGCCGACATGGGAACTTCTGAAAGGTCCAGTTTTCTGTATGATTGTAATGATTCCTGCACTAAGGCCTTATTCCGGGTTTCGAATAGATAAAAGAATGTCTGTAGAAGGTGTCGCTTGTCTTTGATCTCTGCCAGTTTCTCCGCTTCTGGAATGAAGTTCTTTAGCCATGTGAGAACTTCTCTGGAGGCCTGAGCTGCTTCTTTGTGTAGGTATCCAGTTAGGAATGACCTAGTGGTATTGTCTGATAGACCACATAAAAAACGGAGAAACATCTCACCTCGTCCATCAGGATAGGATTTGGCTTTCTCTAGTGATCCCTGTAACTTCTCAGGAGAATAATCGGCATAATGTGCCAAGGCAGAGAAGAATTCCTGTAGAGTGAGATGTAAGAACGAATAGGACACAGGTTCCTCCGATTCTACAAAAAAACTTGATAGAAGCTTAGACTGATTGTCCACATGGAAAGATTCCAGATCCCGATCATCAAATATAATCCTGTGATTCATGACCCCATGTTCTGCCATCCATCCCATGGACTGCAGGAGCTTCTGGGCGCCACTTTTCTCCGGGCTGTGATTGGACAGGATGTTGGCGACAAATATGGCAAAGAGCTGGGTCACGGTTCTGGGTAATAATGAGACCTGCTGGTCACTACTTGTGGTCTGGAAGCTCCTGGATAATACTGTACAGATGATCCAGCAGTAGGACGGGAGGTAACAGAACGTGTACAATGTGTCATTCTGCTTCACATAGGAAAAAGCCTTTTCTGCCAGTTCAGGGTTGGAAAAAAAAATTTCAAAGTAAATCTTTCGTTCTTCAGTAAGAAACCCACTGATTTCTACCATTCGCTGGAAAACCTTACAATCCATTGATGCCAGTCTGGTCGGGCGACTGGTCATCAGAACAGAACAACCATTAAGAAGAGACTTTCTCACCAAACTGACCACAATGTGACCACAACGTTCCGGCTGTTTAGGGTCGGAGCACAAGTGACGGGATGTGAAATCCATTGTCTGATTGCTTTCATCTAATCCATCAAATATAAAGAGAAGTTTCTCTGGATCTTGTAGGATGTTCCCGAGCTGCTGCCACAGATATGGGTAATGATGAAGGATCAGGGTCTCCAGACTAACATCATCCAGTCTGTTCAGTTCCCGAAATTTGAAGAAAAAGACAAAAGAGAATCTTTGATAGAGATCCCCCTTCACCCAGTCATAGACAATCTTCTGCATCAGCGTGGTCTTCCCTACCCCGGGCACTCCGCTCACCATCACCATATGTGGTACCAGTCTGGACCGGTGGCACCAGCGGAACATCTTGTTGGGAGAGATGCGCTGTGATTCATTTTGTTTTTCCTTTAAATATTTCTCATGTTTCACCCCGGTCTCTATGAGCTCATTCTCAGAGCGTTCCTTGAAGTGATGAGTGGAGACGACGATGAGGTTCACATAACGTGCGTGGAATGGAAAACTTTCCTCCTTTTGGTTACATCTTGGAGGTTTATTCTCCACAAGTTTCTCAGTTTTCTCATATAAATGTTTCTTGTGACAGTTTTGGATGTCTATATGAAAAAGAAAATAAAAGGTGAATATAAGAAACTGAGAAAAAAAATAAGATAATATAGAAAAAATATGCAGTAGAGATACAAAAAGAAATCAAAGCACATAACTGGGATCAGCAGGATATACAGGACAATAACAACAGAAATGAGGTTATAATTGGAAGATTTGCTCTAGGAAGCACAACGGAAAACGGACTACACAGCATAGAGTAAAGGGTTTTCCGAATTATGACGAAATATTAACCAGAATACAACAAAGTGGTGAGAGAAATTTTAGGGAAGCAGAAATATAAACTTAAAACACACAAAACAAGGCACTTTAGTCAGGAGTGAAACTCAGGCTTTAGTGGTACAAACACTTTGTAATCTGCAGGTCACAGATGATTCAAATTATACACCAACTTGATATTAATAATAATAACTCCTTTATTTATATAGTGCACACAGATTATGCAGAGCTACACAGAGCTTTCCAAGTCAGTCCCTGTCCTTATTGGGCTCACAATCAAATCAACCTACCAGTATGTTTTGGAGTGTAGGAGGAATCTGGAAGACCTGGAGGAAACCCACACAAACACGGAGAGAACATACAAACTCTTTGCAGATGTTGACCTGGTTGGGACTTGAACCCAGGACGCCAGTGCTGCAAGGCTGTACTGATAAGCACTGCACCACCATGCTGCCCTATTACGACTTAAGGGGTTAAAGTGCAAAATGATACACCCTCTGGTTGCGGGTTTTTGCAGACAATGAAAAAGATTCAAAGGATCCAGCACTTTTTATATGAAAAATTCTTGCTTCTTTATTAAATCATCATATAAACTCGATTTGCACATAGTGGTATCCACAATTAGCTACGTGTTTCAAGATTATAGGTACCCTGAATCCTGGGCTATGTAAAAGTGAGGGGCCCCTTTCAACTGCAATGTAACGCAGGCAACGGGTTCCACCCCTGGTCGTGTTCCCCTCCCAAGTTTACTTATGTACCAACAAATCCCTGTTGTGTACTCGCTCCTCTGTCAGGTATCCTGCACCTCCCTTAGGGTGCAGGCGACATCTCTCTACCCTTCTTAAAGGAACAGGGCATATACCAGCGATGGCTCTTCCAGCCTATCAGTGCACACCTGAGCAAAGGTTCCTAGTCTGTCCAGTCCTGCTGTATGGTATAGGCGTCTTTTGACTACCTGTGTTTGACCCTCGGCTAGTTCTGTGACTTCCTTCTTGACTTGTACTCTTTGGTAAATGACCCTGGCTTGCACTCTGATCCTGTGCTGCCTGCTACGACGTTCTGCCTGTTTCCTGACTCTGCTTGTATGGCGCCTGCCTCGATTTTGGATTGAGCTTTACCAATTGCTTGCTGGACCCCTAGGCACCACATACCGTTGTCTCTGTGTCCATTGGAACAGCTGCTATCCTCATTGGGAATACTACAAAAGTTTTGCAACATTTCTGCCTACATTCAGAGCTGTTTTTGAGGAACCAGGAAAAGTTTTAACTGCATGGTCTGCTCTGCTTCGTCTGCGCCAGGACAGACTGTGGACATTATGCCATTCAATTCCGGATTCTTGTTGCTGAATTAACCTGGAATAATTGTGCCCTTGTTGCTGCCTTTTGGGAAGGTCTTCTCAAATCAAAAATAAACTGGCAGGAAGACATGTGCCAACCTCCTTGGATAATCTCATTACCTTGGCCACACGTATTGAAATGCGCTTTTGTGATTGTGCTGAGGAGGGGACTTGAGAGAAGAGGATTTCGAGACAAGCTCCCAAGTATCAGCGGCCTCTGCTTACTTCACCACTAGACAAGCCCATGCAAGTTGAGAGGACTAAACTTAGTGAGCAAGAACTTTAAGCAGACATATCAGGAACTTATGTTGGTACTGTGGCAAGGGTGCACACTATGTTTGCCACTGCCCACTGAAGCCAAGAAACTCCAGCTCCTAAGTTTGGAAGGAGAGACAAACTTTCAGTTGTGGGTCCTTCCTGTACATGTAGTGAGTCCTGAGCCACTACCTGACCTGCCTCCGCAGTATTGTGCCTTAGCATTTTCAGAAAAGGCTGAGAGGCTGAGACTCTCCCGCGGCATCGTCCATATGACTGTCCGATAGATCTCATGCCTGGATCTTCACCTCCTCTTGGACGGGTTCATCCTCTGTTCCTAGCTGCCTGAGGCCATGTCTCCTTACATAAAGGATAACCTAGAGAGGGGGTTTATAAGTCTTCTGCAGCCACAGCTGTGTTTTTCTTTGTACAGAAGTAGGAAGGATCTCTTCGGCCTTGCATAGACTACCATGGTTTAAATAAGATCATCATCAAGAACAAGGGACGGCAATCTTTTTGGCAAACTAGAGAAATGCATCTTTGGGAGAAATTAACTGCCATTTCTTGGATATATTGGGGCACATTTACTTCGGGGTGTGCACCAGTTTCTGTCGGACTTTGCAAGTTCTTTCAGGTGCAAACTGCTTGTACATGTATTTAAAGAAAATCTACCATTTGATTGCATGCATTATGATCCAAATATACTTTGAGACTGCTATAGCTACACTGATGCAGAAACATATCTTGTTTAATCCCTGAGTTGAGTGGTTTTGCTGAAAAAAAATTATGACATTCAGGAAAGCTGGATCGCATGCTTCTTGCAGTACATAAACACATTATACAAGCTGTCTGCACTGTTTGGGATGGGACTACTTAACTTGAGCAGGATGACTCATACACGGCAGCTGGGGGATAGTGCAGTGATGGATTACTTCTGCCTGTCAGTGTTTACATCATTCTCCTCAGAAGTGTAAGAGGAGAAGCACTGAGGCAGTCACAGGAGCGACAGAGACTCATTATCCTGAATTTTATAATTGTTTTTTCAGCAAAAACACTCAGTTCAGGGATTAAACAAGATATGTTTCTGCATCATTGTAGCTATAGCATTCTATAAGTATGTTTGGTTTATAATACATCAAATCAAATGGTAGGTTGTCATGTCTCACATGACCGTTTTGTGGCTCGGCTGTACTGTGTTCCACACGACACAAACTTCTGCACTGAAGGGGGTGTTCCGGTGCTCAATAGGACCATGTGCCAGATTTAACATGAAAAGTCCAACACAATTGTGTTGCCTGCCCCCTCATTGTGTCTGAGAAGCATCTTCAAATGGACCCAGAAAAGCTAAAAGCTGTCCTGGATTGACCTTGTCCTCTAAAACTCCATGCTACTTAAAGGAAACCTACCACCACAGTTCTACTTATTAAGGTAGATCCGATTACAGGTTCCCTTTAATCTATAGTAATAAAGGCCTTTTTAGGGCTAATCCTTTAGTCGCCCAAATCTTTTATAATTTTCAATCGCTCTATTATGCAAATTTACTAAAGAGGCTACTGGGGCGTGGATTTTCCTAAGCTGAGGATACACAGCGCGGCTACTCCACACCCCAGTAGCTTCTTGCGATCCACCTACCAACCCTTCTTTAGCACCCAGCCATGAGGAGCTGCGTAGAAACTCGTCCACAATGTCAGGTTCTATACATGCGGGCGACTGCGCAGTCTTTGCTCCGAAGCCAGAGCTACTGCGCATGCGCAGAACCCGGCTCCTCCTAGCTGCGTGCTCAAGCTAGATTGGTAGGCGAAATGCAAGAGGCCACTGGGGCGTGGAGTAGCCACGCCTAGTAGCCTCAGCTCACACAACAATTCTTCCTGGAGGTTGACGCCTCTTCCATCTTTGCCAGAGCCCTTCTTCTCTAAGCACTTCTCCCCTGCAAAAAGAAACTATTCTATTGGAGCTTTTGGCCATCACGTTGTACCTGGCAGAGTGGAGACATCTGTTTGAGGGATCTGCTTATCCAGTAATTATCATCAATTATTCTAGAATTGTCTCAGTTGCTTCTCTTCAGGTTAAATAAAGGATAAATGGTTAAGGACCAGGAAGACGAACGCAATGTTCAGTTGTGAATCAAAATGACTTGTTTAATAGGGCACATAAAACGGACTATGCATTTCGGGACCGTACCGTTCTCTTCTTCGCCTCCAGATATTTAAAATTTGCATGAAAATATAAACTCGTGTTACCTGCTACTGTTGGAGTTCTCATAATAAAATAGTAATGAGTTTACATTTGCTCTGTGTATCCCTTACTTGCCGCTACCATCGTTGGCCTCCCTCCTACCATTACTAATCACCTACATCGAGTGCTCCAGGGGAAACATTACTGTCACGCATCCACCGCCTCTTCTTGCTTCACTCTGTCGGCCTTGACGGGTGTGAATGAGCCCTATGCTGGGACAGGGCTACATTGATACCTGCGGTAAAGCCTCCTTCAAGCCAGCAGCTTAGTTCCTAGTTCTGTGTACAGGCTGATAATTTGGGAAATTAAACATTTATTATTCCTGCCCAATGTTTCGACCACACAGTCTTAAAGATGTTTTAGAGCTAAATAGCAGTGTACAAGTGTACTGGGGAAATGAGCTTTGGCAGCTTAGCGAATACGGGAGAAAACTCCGGCAGTTCCAACCTTGAGGCCAGATCACAACTGCTGGAGTCTTTCGCTGTAGTCATAATATGGGCCATAATATGAGAGAAATCACGGGTGGCGATTTGAGTCACTGTTGCCTTTCTATCAGCTCGAACCAGTCTGCCCATTCTCCTCTGACCTCTGGCATCAACAAGGCATTTCCGCCCACAGAACTGCCGCTCACTGGATGTTTTTTCTTTTTCGGACCATTCTCTGGAAACCCTAGAGATGGTTGTGTGTGAAAATCCCAGTAGATCAGCAGTTTCTGAAATACTCAGACCAGCCCTTCTGGCACCAACAACCATGCCACGTTCAAAGGCCACAAATCACCTTTCTTCCCCATACTGATGCTCGGTTTGAACTGCAGGAGATTGTCTTGACCATGTCTACATGCCCAAATGCACTGAGTTGCTGAGTTGATTGGCTGATTAGAAATTAAGTGTTAACGAGCAGTTGGACAGGTGTACCTAATAAAGTGGCCGGTGAGTGTATATATTGCACACAGATTACACAGCCCTGCACAGAGTTTGCCAAATCAATCTCTCTCCCCAGTGGGGCTCACAATCTAATCATCCTACCAGTATGTTTTGGAGAGTGGGAGGAAACCACAAGACCTGGAGGAGACCCATACAAACACGGAGAGAACATACAAACTCTTTTCAGATGTTGACCTGGATGGAACTTGAACCCAGGACCCCAAGGCTGTAGTGATAACCTCTGCACCACCATAAGCCACATCAAATTTGAGGCAATTGGGCAAAAATGCACTTGAAGGATGCGGCAGAGGTTACCGCCATTGTTTGACACTTGTGGTAGTTAATATTGCAGTCAAGCATCTAACTAGAGTAGCTGCACTCACTATTTAATTGGAAAGACTGAAGTCAATACATAGAGAGTTCTGATGCAATTTGAGAATTTTTTGAAATGGTATTAACTATAGTTAGAACTGCTTTTAAAAATTTTAGTCAATGCACACAAAATAATGGACAATGGGCACATTGGGGCTCATTTACTAAGGGTCCGACGGACGCATTTTGGTGGGTTTCCCAACGATTTCCGTTTTGCGCCGAATTGCGCCGGCTTGCTTTGGCACACCAACTATAGTTTCCCTGAAGGTTTGGAGTACTCACCTCCTCCAGTTTTCCAGATTGGCACAATAGAGACAGAGGTTAACCCGTCGCCTTGTCTGCTCTTGGGAGGTCAGCCGAGCTCTATCCAGCTGCATGGGCAGTTCTGGTAAGTTTGCATAATTGGCCAGAAAGCTTTTCACCAGAAAGTTTGGTACAAGGCTTGGGATGTGCATCAACCTGTGTCGGAAGAGTATTTTTTGGCAAAAAACCTTCATTTTTTTATAGTGAATTCCAGCGAGAAGAATTAGAGAATTCCAAGTTTTCTCAACCAAATAAGCATTTTAGAATCCTTCGAGAACCTGTGGTTCTGTGGACAATGCCAGGATTTCTAACATCAATCATTGTCCACCCTGTCTTTTAAGGACCAGACCTTCTGTCAAATCTTCAATTCGTATGTGACGTGATCAATCTTGGCATATATGGAAGTTTAAGAACCATTCATACAAACAACAGTTATTTGTTCTCTTCCATGTAGCCATGTTTCCCATTGGATAAGGCACCTTATTAGAGAATGCTAATTCTTGGAAAATTTAACAATTTTTAACTGTTTTATAAGCCCATTCTAACATTTCTACAGCAGCTTCTTGGGCTGAAAAAGTTTATCTACTTCTAGACCGAATATGCAGGGCTGGAATATACAGCAGAGGCATCAAGGCCAAGAGGAGGCATCCGCTTCCTGCTGCTTCCATGCATCTGCTTGTGCGATTTAGGAGACGTGTGTGGATGTAGCTAGGCTGGACCCACTCCTCCTCTGAGTCAGCTTTGAAGATGGAAGAGGAGAATGCAGGATTGCTGTAGGGAAATGGTGAAAGGTAACTAACAACAGTCTCTTTTTATTTAATACCCAGCAATAGGAGTACAGGGGCCAAAATATGATGGAGGACAGGAGCCACAATATGAGGGGAATGGAGGACACAGTATGAGGAGGATGGAGGAATGGAGGCCACAATATTCTCAAGATTCTCATGATAAAGACATAGTTTTGCCCTTATACAAATCCCTGGTCAGACCACACATGGAATATTGTGGACAGTTTTGGGCACCAGTATATAAAAAGGATATAGTAGAGCTGGAACGGGTGCAGAGGAGAGCAACCAGGATTATTAGGGGAATGGGGGGACTAGAATACAATGACAGATTACAAAATTTGGGATTATTCAGTTTAGAAAAAAGACGACTGAGGGGAGACCTCATTACAATGTACAAATACCTGAACGGACAGTACAAGGATCTCTCCAAAGATCTTTTTATACCTAGGCCTGTGACCAGAACAAGGGGGCATCCTCTACGCCTAGAGGAGAGGAGGTTCTACCATCACCATAGACAGGGGGCATCCTCTATGCCTAGAGGAGAGGCGATTCTACCATCACCATAGACAGGGGGCATCCTCTATGCCTAGAGGAGAGGCGATTCTACCATCACCATAGACAGGGGGCATCCTCTACGCTTAGAGGAGAGGAGGTTCTACCATCACCATAGACAAAGGTTCTTTACTGTAAGAGCAGTGAGACTATGGAACTCTCTGCCGCAGGAGGTTGTTATGGCGGACTCTATGTACATGTTCAGGAGAGGCCTGGATGACTTTCTGGAGAGAAAAAATATCACAGGTTATGGGGATAAAACATTTATTTAATTCTTGAAGGTTGGACTTGATGGACTTGCGTCTTTTTCCAGCCTTATATACTATGATACTATGAAGAGGATAGGGGTCTCAATATGATGGGGATGGAGGAAAAGCGGCCTGAAAAAGAGGGAGTTATAGGACAGGTAGTCACAATATGTGAGGGATATAGTACAGGGGGCCACAATATATAAGAGAAGGAGGTCAGGGGCCACAGTATGAGGAGGATGTATGGTAAGGGAGACAATATGATGGGGGTGGAGGACAGGGGCCATATTATGAGAGGGATATAGGTCAGACAGCCTTCATATGAGGGGGATATAGGACAGGCAGCGACTATGTGAGAGGGGATCACAATATGAGGAGGATGAAAAACAGGGACCTCGATATGAAAAGGATGGAGGGCAGGGGCCACAATATAAGAGAGATGAAGGACATATGAGAGGAGTGGGGGAAAGGACTCAATAATGAGAGAGATGGAAGGGAACACAATATGAGGGGGGTGGAGGACAAGGGCCACAATGGTAAGAGGTGGAAGAGAGGGTCCCGATTGCAGAGTAGAACAGCCACATTGTGAGGATGAGGAGGAAGAAAGGCCACAATGCGAGTAGGAGTGGCTAGGAGTACAGAAAGTACAAAAGTAAAGAAGAGGACAAAACTAAAAGGGGGTATTTTATGTTGTTGAGTTCCATTAGAGGTTATTATATGGCTCCATAGTGGGTTTGGCTGCAAGAAGAGGCCATTATAATATGTGGGGGTCATTAAGGCCAATAATATGCCTGGGGGCGATGGCAATGGGTGGGACAATGGGCACAGTTTAGAAAAAAAGGAGGGACTTTTTCTTCCTCGTTCCCTAGCCCAAAAGTTGGGAGGTATGCAATAGTCCCCACTGCTTGTAACTCTGTAGTGTCTGTTTGGGTGAAGGATGCCCATATAACCTCTTGATTGATTAATTAGCTTAATGTACTTCAGATTAACTATGTCTCTTCTAACCAGCAGTGGTGGATATTAACCCTTAGTATATGCTGCCTACAGAAGTGAACATTTCAGGTAAAAATTTCAACATACACCTCACTATATACTTCAGATGCATAGAAGTAAAACCTCTGGAAATACCAGCATTCATTGCTTATACAAGACAAATGGAGTCTTTCTTGTCTAATACACAATTCATGTATTTTATTAAGAACATGCAGTTATATTCCCAGAAGAAAACCTTAATGGATCCTAGGATTTAATAACTTGTATATCGCCCTTTATCAGCAATCATGTCAACAACTGTTTTCTGTAGCTGCAAATAAGATTTGTACAATGTGACTGTACTATTCCTCTGTACTAATAGGTCTCCGTTCATCCATTATGGCACGCATATCAGCAGGAGCAGATTATAGGTACCCTAAACCCTGGGCTATTTAAAAGTGAGGGGCCCCTTTCATCAGTAATGTAACGCAGGCAACGGGTTCCACCCCTGGTCGTGTTCCCCTCCCAAGGTTACTTACAGCCACCTTTTCCAGCCACGTACCAACAAATCCCTGCTGTGTACTCGCTCCTCTGTCAGGTATCCTGCACCCTGAATTAACCTGGAATAATTGTGCCCTTGTTGCTGCCTTTTGGGAAGGTCTTCTCATATCAAAAATGAACTGGCAGGAAGACATGTGCCAACCTCCTTGGCCACACGTATTGAAATGCGCTTTTGCGAATGTGCTAAGGAGGTGACTTGAGAAGAGACAAGCCCATGCAAGTTGAGAGGACTAAACTCAGTGAGCCAGAACATTTACGCAGACATATCAGGAACTTATGGTGGTACTGTGGCAAGGGTGCACACTATGTTTGCCACTGCCCACTGAAGCCAAGAAACTCCAGCTCCTAAGTTTGGAAGGAGAGACAAACTTTCAGTTGTGGGTCCTTCCTGTACATGTAGTGAGTCCTGAGCCACTACCTGACCTGCCTCCGCAGTATTGTGCCTTAGCATTTTCAGAAAAGGCAGAGAGGCTGAGACTCTCCCGCGGCATCGTCCATATGACTGTCCGATAGATCTCATGCCTGGATCTTCACCTCCTCTTGGACGGGTTCATCCTCTGTTCCTAGCTGCCTGAGGCCATGTCTGCTTATATAAAGGATAACCTAGAGAGGGGTTTATAAGTCTTCTGCAGCCACAGCTGTGTTTTTCTTTGTACAGAAGTAGGAAGGATCTCTTCGGCCTTGCATAGACTACCATGGTTTAAATAAGATCATCATCAAGAACAAGGGACGGCAATCTTTTTGGCAAACTAGAGAAATGCATCTTTGGGAGAAATTAACTGCCATTTCTTGGATATATTGGGGCACATTTACTAAGGGTGTGCACCAGTTTCTGTCGGACTTTGCAAGTTCTTTCAGGTGCAAACTGCTTGTACATGTATTTAAAGAAAATCTACCATTTGATTGCATGCATTATGATCCAAATATACTTTGAGACTGCTATAGCTACACTGATGCAGAAACATATCTTGTTTAATCCCTGAGTTGAGTGGTTTTGCTGAAAAAAAATTATGACATTCAGGAAAGCTGGATCGCATGCTTCTTGCAGTACATAAACACATTATACAAGCTGTCTGCACTGTTTGGGATGGGACTACTTAACTTGAGCAGGATGACTCATACACAGCAGCTGGGGGATAGTGCAGTGATGGATTACTTCTGCCTGTTAGTGTTTACATCATTCTCCTGAGAAGTGTAAGAGGAGAAGCACTGAGGCAGTCACAGGAGCGACAGAGACTCATTATTCTGAATTTTATAATTGTTTTTTCAGCAAAAACACTCAGTTCAGGGATTAAACAAGATATGTTTCTGCATCAGTGTAGTTATAGCATTCTATAAGTGTTTGGTTCATAAAACATCAAATCAAATGGTAGGTTGTCATGTCTCACATGACCGTTTTGTGGCTCGGCTGTACTATGTTCCACATGACACAAACTTTTGCACTGAAAGGGGGTGTTCCGCTGCTCAATAGGACCATGTGCCAGATTTAAAATGCAAAGTCCAACAAAATTGTGTTGCCCGCCCCCTCATTGTGTCTTAGAAGCATCTTCAAATGGACCCAGAAAAGCTAAAAGCTGTCCTGGATTGACCTTGTCCTCTAAAACTCCATGCTACTTAAAGGAAACCTACCACCACAGTTCTACTTATTAAGGTAGATCCGATTACAGGTTCCCTTTAATCTATAGTAATAAAGGCCTTTTTTAGGGCAAATCCTTTAGTCGCCCAAATCTTTTATAATTTTCAAACGCTCTATTATGCAAATTTACTAAAGAGGCTACTGGGGCGTGGATTTGCCTAAGCTGAGGATACACAGCGCGGCTACTCCAAACCCCAGTAGCTTCTTGCGATCCACCTACCAACCCTTCTTTAGCACCCAGCCATGAGGAGCTGCGTAGAAACTCGTCCACAATGTCAGGTTTTATACATGCGGGCGACTGCACAGTCTTGGCTCCAAAGCCAGAGCTACTGCGCATGCGCAGAACCCGGCTCCTCCTAGCTGCGTGCTCAAGCTAGATTGGTAGGCGAAATGCAAGAGGCCACTGGGGCGTGGAGTAGCCATGCCTAGTAGCCTCAGCTACACAACAATTCTTCATGGAGGTTGACGCCTCTTCCATCTGTGCCAGAGCCCTTCTTCTCTAAGTACTTCTCCCCTGCAAAAAGAAACTATTCTATTGGAGCTTTTGGCCATCACGTTGTACCTGGCAGAGTGGAGACATCTGTTTGAGGGATCTGCTTATCCAGTAATTATCATCAATTATTCTAGAATTGTCTCAGTTGCTTCTCTTCAGGTTAAATAAAGGATAAATGGTTAAGGACCAGGAAGACGAACGCAATGTTCAGTTGTGAATCAAAATGACTTGTTTAATAGGGCACATAAAATGGACTATGCATTTCGGGACCGTACCGTTCTCTTCTTCGCCTCCAGATATTTAAAATTTGCATGAAAATATAAACTCGTGTTACCTGCTACTGTTGGAGTTCTCATAATAAAATAGTAATGAGTTTACATTTGCTCTGTGTATCCCTTACTTGCCGCTACCATCGTTGGCCTCCCTCCTACCATTACTAATCACCTACATCGAGTGCTCCAGGGGAAACATTACTGTCACGCATCCCCCGCATCCTCTTCTTGCTTCACTCTGTCGGCCTTCTTGAAGGGTAAGAATGAGCCCTATGCTGGGACAGGGCTACAGTGATACCTGCGGTAAAGCCTCCTTCAAGCCAGCCACTTAGTTCATAGTTCTGTGTACAGGCTGATAATTTGGGAAATTAAACATTTATTATTCCTGCCCAATGTTTCGACCACACAGTCTTAAAGATGTTTTAGAGCTAAATAGCAGTGTACAAGTGTACTGGGGAAATGAGCTTTGGCAGCATTAGAATTTAATAAAAAACATGTGGTGGGAATGTACCATAATGGGTTGAATTTATTAAAAATGGCATTTACATCGCCAGTCTTAAAAATTCCCCGCCACTGGTCCTGTGTCGATATAGTTACTAAGAAGCTCCGGCCTCCTAGCGAGTACAGGAGAAAACTCCGGCAGTTCCTACCTGGAGTCTTTCGCTGTAGTCATAATATGGGCCATAATATGAGAGAAATCACAGGGGGGGGGGGGGACAATGTACAGGATGGAGACGTTTTTAAAATGTTTGTGAACCATAGAAAAGGGGGCATTGTACAGTGTAGGGCAGTGATGGCGAACCTTTTAGAGACCGAGTGCCCAAACCGCAACCCTTATCCACTTATTTATTTAAAAAGTGCCAACACAGCAATTCTAGCATTAACTAATTAAAATCTTCCTGCTCCGTGCTGTAGCACAGCTTTCAACGGTCCTGAGGACACCAATATCGTTGACAGGAGGAGGGAAAATTCGGATTGCCATTGGAGCTTCCCTTGACAACCCACTGAAGAGGAAGAATTGTGGGGCCAAGAGCAGAAGCTTCAATGGCTCCAATGAAAATCCGACCATGTCCACATCTATTCTTCCTGCAGTCTCACTTTAAAATAACGCTGAGTGTGTCACGTCATGGTCCTGTAGGAGGATCTCTTAAGTGCTGTTTGAAGAATTCTGTGCTAGGGAAACAGCCTGAGTGCCCTCTAAGAGGGCTTAGAGTGCCACCGGTGCCATAGGTTCGCCACCACTGGTGTAGGGGATATTATTCTTGGTTTTATACTGTGTGGGCATACTAGGGGGTGCGGTAAGGGATGAGGAAACGGTGTGGTTTATTATGCAAAAAAATATTGTTTGCTTCATGTGCCACTCTTTCCTCATCCCTTACCCCACACCCTAGTATGCCCACACAGTATTAAACCAAGAATAATAGCCCCTACACTGTACAATGCCCCCTTTTCTATGGTTCACAAACATTTTAAAAAACGTCTCCATCCTGTACAATGCCCCCCCCCCCTGTGATTTCTCTCATATTATGGCCCATATTATGACTACAAGCGAAAGACTCCAAGCAGTTGTGATCTGGACCTCAGGTTGGAACTGCCGGAGGTACTTGTCCGATTCCGCTAAGCTGCCAAAGCTCATTTCCCAGTACACTTGTACACTGCTATTTCTGCTAAAACATCTTTAAGACTGTGTGGTCGAAACATTGGGCAGGAATATAAATGTTTAATTTCCCAAATTATCACCTGTAACAGAAAACTAGGGAACTAAGCTGCTGGCTTGAAGGAGGCTTTACCGCAGTATCAATGTAGCCCTGTCCGCATAGGGCTCATTCACACACGTCAAGGCCGACAGAGTGAAGCAAGAAGGGCGGTGGATGCGTGACAGTATGTTTCCTCCCCTGGAGCACTCGATGTAGGTGATTAGTAATGGTAGGAGGGAGGCCAACGTGGTAGCGGCAAGTAAGGGTATACACAGAGCAATGTAACTCATTACTATTTTTATATGAGAACTCCAACAGTAGCAGGTAACACGAGTTATATTTTCATGCACAATTTTAATATGGAGGCGAAGAAGAAGATGGTACGGTCCCGAAATGCATAGTCCGTTTTATGTGCCCTATTAACAAGTCATTTGATTCACAACTGAACATGCGTTCGCTTCCTGGTCCTAAACCATTATCCTTTATTTAACCTGAAGAGAACAACTGAGACAATTCGTAAGAATAATTGATGATAATACTGGATAAGCGATCCTCACAGAGTCCACTCTGCCCAGGCTACAACGTGATGCGACAAAAGCTCAATAGAATAGTTTCGGTTTTGCAGGGGGAAGAAGTGCTTAGAGAAAAGGGCTCTGGCAAAGATTGAAGAGGCGGTCAAAACCAAGAAGGAATTGTTGTGTGACTCTGAGGCTACACGGCGTGGTACTCCACGCCCAGTGGCCTTTTGCATTTCGCCCACCAACTAGCTGAGCACGCACCTAGGAGGAACCCGCCGGGCGGTTCCTGCGCCCACTCCGCAGTAGTCTCGCTTGGAGCAAAGACATTGCGCAGTCGCCCGCATGTATAGAACCTGACATTAGTGGACCGAGTTTCTAACGTCAGCTCTCAATGGCTGGCTCTAAAGCAAGGGTGTGGTCGGTGGATCGCAAGAAGCTACCCTGGGGTGTGAGTGCCGCGCTGTGTATCCTCAGTTAGGAAAATCCACGCCCCCAGTAGCCCTTTAGTAAATTTGCATATAGAGCGATTGAAAATATAAAACATTTGGCGCGCGAATAAAGGGATGTAGCCCTACAAAAGGCCTTTATTACTATAGATTACAGGGAAACCTGGACTAATCGGATCCTACCTAATAAGTAGAACGGTCGGTGTAGGTTTTCCTTTAAATCAGCATGGACGTTTTAGAGGACCAAGGTCAAATCCAGACAGCTTTTAGCTGTTTGGGTCCATTTGAAGATGCTTCTCAGACACACAATCAGGAGGCGGCAACAAATTGTTGTTGGAACTTTATCATGTTAAATCTGCGCAAGGTCCATATTGAGCACCGGACACCCCCCTTCAGGCACCGAAGTTGTGTGTATGTGGAAACACAGTACCAGCCCGAGCCCAAACAAAACTTCGTCGGTGAGACATGAAAACCTACCATTTGTGTTTGATCATGCTATAAAACACAACATCCCTTATACCGATGATCTATAAAACTCAACTGATTGCAGAAACATAATCTGTTTCATCCATGAACACTGATTTTTTTTTTGCTGAAAACAAAACTATTAAAAATTCAGAATAATGGAGCCTCCTGTCCGCTCCCTGCTGACTGCCTCGTTGCTATCTCCTCTCCACGTCTGAGGAGAGATGTAAAAACGACAGAGAACAGCGAAGTAATCCATCACTGCCTACCATCCCCAAGCTGCCGTGGTATGAGTATGCCTGCTCAAGGTTAAGCAGTCCCCATCCCAAAAGTGCAGACAGCCTTGTATAGCAGAAGGGACAAAGAAGGCTTTTTTTTATTACTGCAAGAAGCATGCAATCGAGCAGCTTTACTGATTCCTAAGTTTCTTTCAGCAAAACCCTCAACTCAGGGACTTATTTAAACAACGGTATGTTTCTGCCCATCCAGTGTAGCTTCTGAGCAGTCTCAAGTACTACTTTGGATCATACATGGCACTGCAATCAAATGGTTAGATTTTCTTCAAACATTAACCAGCCAGTGTTGCACCTGAACAAGAACTTGCCAAGTCCGCATGACAGAACTGGGCACACCCCGAAGTCAATGTGCCCAATATATCCAAGAAATGGCAAGTTAATTTCTCCCAAAGACGCATTTCTCTCTCAGTTTGCCAAAAGCCACTTGCCGTCCCTGGTTCGTTGATGGCATGATCTTATTTAAAACCATGGTAGTCCTATGCAATGGCCGAAGAATCCCTCTCACTTCTGTACAAAGACAAAACACAGCTGTGGCTGCAGAAGCTTTAGAAACCCCCTCCCTACGGTTATCCTTCATTATAAGCAGACATGGACTCAGGCGCAGCGTAGGAACAGATAGGATGAAACCTGTCCAACAGGAGGTGAAGTTCCGGCATGAGATCTATCGTGACGTCATATGACGACTGCCCGCGGCGAGCAGGCTCAGCCTCTCTGCTTTTCTGAAAATGTCTGCAACGCCACAATATCGCGGGACGGACACGGCCACCCGGTATGGCTACCAGACCTCTACTCCTAAATGTACAGGAAGGACCCACAATGAAAGTTCGGTCTCTCCTTCCAACACTTACGGAGCGTGGAGTTCTCTTGCTTCTGGGCCACTCGCAAACATAGGTGCACCCTTGCACCCAGTACCCATAAGTTCTGATTGTGCCGGTAAAGTTCTGCTCAATAAGTTTAGTCCTCTCAACTTATGGGCTTGCTAGTGGCCTTCGGACCGCAAAGAATCGCAGACCAGTCGCAGCATGTATCCCAGACCTGACATTGGGGACGAGTTTATACCAAGCTCCTCACCACTGGCGTGCCTTTAAAAGCCGTGTCCGGTAGGTGCGATGCCAAGCCACGAGCCCCTTAATGGGGGTGGGAGTAGCCGCGCGTGTGTATCCTCAGCTAGGAAAAATCAGCCACCCACGTAGCCTCTTCTATGTAAATTGCACTAGTAGATGCGATGAAATTATAAAATATTTGGGCGACTAAAGCGATTAGCCCAAAAAGGCCTTGTATTACTATAGATTAAAGGGAACCTAATCGCGATCTACCATGTAGATAAGTAGAACGTGCGTGGGCCTCTGGTAGCTTCCTTTAAGTAGCATTGGGTTTTACGAGGCAAGGGTCAATCCAGGACAGCTTTAGCTTTTCCCGGGTCCATTTGAAAGATGCTTCTCACAAGGGGCACAACTAATTTGTACTGCATGTTATCGAAGATCTTTGGCCGCGTCCCTCAGTGAGACAGTTGTCCGGCAAGAACGGGGGAGGAGGCTTATGTGTCCAGAGCAAGACATGAGGGAGACGGACAAACCCAGAGGAGACGGGGGGAGGGTGGCAAGAACCAGAAAAGGAGGAGTGAGAAGCAGACATAACCAACCTACCATTTGATTTGATGTATTAAAACCAAACAACTTATAGAATGTTATAGCTAAATGATGCAGAAACATATCTGTTTAAAATCCCGAACCTGATGTGTTTTTGCTGAAACAAAACAATTATAAAATTCAGGATACGGCGTCTCTGTCGCTCCTGTGACTGCACTCAGTGCTTCCTCCCGCTCACACTCCTACCGAGAATGATTTGCTTGTAACACCACTACAGCAGAAGTAATCCATCACTGGACTATCACCCCAGAGAGCTCTGTGTTGACATACCTGCTCAATTAAGTAGTCCCATCCCAAACAGTGCAAACCAGCTTGTATCATGTGTTTATGTACTGCCAGGAAGTCACTGCGATCCAGCTTTCCTGAATGTCATAATTAGTTTTATCAGCAAAACCACTCCAACTCAGGGATACTTAACACAGATATGCCTTTCTGATCATTGCTAAGCAGTCTTCCAAGTATACTTTCGGTATCATAATGCATTGCAATCAACATGTTAATTTTCTTTAAATAAATGCATGACCAGCAGTTTGTCACCCTGAAAGAACTTGCACACAGTCCGACAGATAACCTGGTGCACACCCCACTTAGTAAATGCGGCCACCCAATATATCCAAGAACTGGGTTAATTTTCCACAAAGAGCATTTTCTCTAGTTTGCCAAAAGAATTGCACGTCCCATTGTTCTGGATGATGACTTATTTAAACCATGGTAGTCTATCAACGGCCTACGAAAGATCCTTCCTACTTCTGTACAAAGAAAAACACAGCTCGTGGCTCAGAAGACCTTACTAACCCCCTATAGGTTATCCGTTTAGCTGAAGGACATGGCCCCTCGCACAGGCAGGCCCCCATGGGTTGCAACAAGTAAGAGGCCCACCCTCCATAAGGTGAGATCCAGCGCATCGGATCTCATACGGCACAGTCATATGGAGACCCTCCGCGCGGAGTAGTCTCAGCTCTCCAGCCTTATCTGAAAATGCTAAGGCACCAATAACTGGCGGACGGGCCACCGTGTCAGGTAGTGGCTCAGGCCTCATACATGTACAGGAGACCCCAAACAACTAAAGTTTGTCTCTCCATTCCAAATAGCGAGACTGGAGTTTCTCCGTGTCAGGGGCAGTGGCAACCATAGTGTGACACCTTGCCAACACTACCCCAACATAAGTTACGCTGATAGTCTGCTTAAAGTTCTTGAGCACTAAAGTTTCGAGTCCTCTCAACTGTGCATGGGCTGTGTGAAGTGGTTGAAGTAAGCACGGACGGCCCCGATGATTACTTTGGGAGACTTTGTCTCGAAATCCTCTTCTCTCAAGTCCCCTCATCAGCACAATCACAAAGCAGACATTTCTACGTCCACCCCCCCCTACCTGTGCGCCAAGGGTATGAGATATCCAGAGAGTTTGCCCACAGCTTCTTTCCTCAGTTTATTTTTGATTGTGAAAACCTTCCCAGAAAGGCAGCAACAAGGGCAATTCTATTCCAGTGTTAATTCAGCAACAGAACCGGATTGAATGGCATAATGACCCACAGTCTGTCCTGCGGCGCAGACCAGCAAGCAGAGCAGACCATGCAGTGTTAAAACTTTTCCTGGTTTCCTCAAAACACACTCTGAATTTAGAGGCGAAATGTCTGCAAAACTTTTGTCATTATTCCCCAATGAGGATAGCAGCTTTCACAGGAACAGACCAGAGCAACCACGGTAATGTTGCTCGTGCGTGCCTAGTCCAGCAAGCAATTGGGCTTAAGCTCAATCCAAAACATCGAGGCAGGCGCCCATACCAAGCGAGTCGGAAACAGAAGGACGAAACAGTAGTAGCAGGCAGCCACAGGAATCAGAGTGCAAGCCAGGGCATTTACCAAAGAGTACAAGTCAAGAAGGACAAGTCCAAACTAGCGCGGGTCAACACAGGTAGTCAAAAACGCCTATACCCATACAGCAGCGACTGGACAATCGTGAACCTTGTAAGCTCAGTGTGCATATAGGGCTTGGAAGAGCACGCGCTGGTATATGCCCTGTTCCTTTAAGAAGGTAGAGAGATGTTCGCCTGCACCCCTAAGGAGGTGCAGCGGAGAACAGGACGGTGTGGTTTATTATGCAAAAAAATATTGTTTGCTTCATGTGCCACTCTAATCGTCCCTCTTTCTTACATATAAAGGTTGCGCGGTATGATAAACGCAATATGTGAGAGATCAGTCTGATCACAGTAGCTTTTCGGAAATTGCATGCGGTGGATTGTACCAGAGAAGATTAGCATAAGACACGCCTCCTCTTCCTTTTGCCCCAGCACTTCCTCTCTGACAGTAGACAGCGTGGTTAGCCAAGTAAAGTAAATGGCTCACTTCATACTTTTTATGTGTCCTAGTGACAATTTTAGTTTTGTTTTTGTTCTGCGATGCCAAGTTCTGCCAAATTTAGCTTGCCGTGAAAGATTGTGTGTAAGAAACCCTACAAAGCAGTCTGTCCGCTTAGAGTGCTCTTGCTTCTGGGTTTCGTTGTATTGGTTTAGTTTCATGGAAACTTTTAGCATTGTTACTACAATATCAATATGATGTACACTTACCATTCAGTTCTGGGGGAAGGTTGTGTCCAAACTCATCCAGTAGGATTTGCTCCACTAGAGCGTCACCTGATGAGAAATTACAGATTTGTCAGATTTATCTCCTCTTTATTTATGAATCTATACAAAATAATGTATTCGAGAGCACAGCGTACAGTGCAGAAAATAAATATTTAAACCCAGGTCAAGTTTTCCCACCTACCAAAAGTGGAGAGGTCTGTAATTTTTATCATAGCTATACTTCAACTGTAAGAAACAGAATCTAAAAAAATATTTCTATAAGATCACGTTGTATAGTTTGTAAATAATTTGCACTTTATTACATGACAGTATTAAAGTGTAACTGTAAAATTATAATAATTTTACCAAATTGTTTGTAACGTCCGTGCCTAAACGTCGCACTATCCGCAGTTGTCAGAATAGATGGTGTTTATTTGTGTGTGAACTGCGGCTTACTGCTTGTGTTTGGATTAACGTAACCACACTCTGCTCCTTGTATTTCAGCCCTGCCCAGAAAAGGTTACTAGCCTAATGGACAGTTCCCTCAGTGGCTGCTGGAGGCGTCCGGGAACTGCCCTATATACCTGCCCATTCCCATCTTACCGTGGTGGTTATTTTTAGTTTTACCTGTGTATCTAGTGCTCCCGCTGTCTTGTTTGGTGTACTGTGTTTTGTACCCAATTGTGCACCTTTGCAGCCATCTTGGTATTGACCCGGTTTGTCTCCGCTTGTCTGCCTGTATCTGGACCTGACCTGTATATAACCAGCTTGATCCTGACCTGACCTGTATATAACCTGCTTGATCCTGACCTGTATATAACCAGCTTGATCCTGACCTGACCTGTGTATATCCTGCCTGAAGGCCTGTATATATCGTTGTTTGTCCCTCCGTGTCGTTTACCTTCTAGTATTCTCCTGCTTTCCCTGTCTCAGTCCTGTGTTTGTATTCTGTGCACCAATGTGAACACAAGTCTATTCCTGTTTTCCGTTTACCTGTCCGCTCCACCATCGAGCAGCTGCCAGATGAAGTAAGCTTTCCCTGTCATCTTGTAGGGGCACTCAGGGACCATCAGATAGGTTTATCTGCTTTAGGCAGGGCCTTAGCCCGCAGGGACGTCGCAGGGTGAACTCTCCACCACTTACCTAGTCTGACAGCGAGCGCCAAGCCTGGTTGTGGTTGCGCGGTTGCTGGACAGGTGCTGACATTATTGTATGTGATTTCCCCTTTGCAAACAAACAGAATGATACCTACTTTGTGCTTCCGTTTTCTTTCCAAAGTTATGGTATTTTCTGTTCTGAAAGTGTTTGACAAAAATCTTTTTCACTAGTGGTGAAGTGGGCGGAGGCAAAGTATTCCTGTATCTGCCCTCAAGCTAAGTCCAGTTAGCTTGCCCACAGATCCCATGATGCCTTTTGTTCTCTCACAAAGTACAAAGGGGACATGTACTGTACATACAGAATGCATATGGTGACAGCCTGGCAGCTTCCATCACATGGAGGAGCAGGGAACATGTACAGTACATACAGGATGTATATGGTGACAGCCTGGCAGCTTCCATCACATGGAGGTGCGGGGACTGTACAGTAACATACGAGGTTGTATATGGTGCCGTACCTGGCAACGTCCATCACATGGAGGAGCAGGGGGACATGGACAGTAATACAGGCAGTATAGGTGACAGTGGCAGCTCCATCACATGGAGGAGCAGGGGAACGTACAGTCTCAGGATGATATTGGTGAACTACCTGGCAGCCTTCCATCACATGGAGGAGCAGGGGACATGTACAGTACATACAGGATGTATATGGTGACAGCCCGGCAGCTTCCATCACATGGAGGAGCAGGGACATGTACAGTGTACATACAGGTTGTATATGGTGACATCCTGGCAGTTTCCATCACATGGAGGAGTAGGGGGACATATACAGTGTACATACAGGATGCATATGGTGACATCGTGGCAGCTCCCATCACATGGAGGAGCAGGGAATATTTGAGAAATTATAAGTACATGAAGTTTATAGCCTTTACTGTGTGAGCACTAAGGGTTTGTAGCTTATCTTCAAAGAGCTGAAATGCCTATGACAAGGGGGAGGGGAGACAGACATAGAAAGTTCTGTAAAATCATAGACTGGGATGGAGGGACTGATAGGGAACAGGGGAGATCTTGTACCTCACTATTTGGTGTAGGAGACATCTGCATTTGCTGTCTTGGACACATTCAGCTCTGCTACATACACTGTCACATGACCTCCTCTTCAGTGAGCAGGGAGCAGAAGCCCACCCCTTCCCATGAAAATGACAGAGAAACAAAGAATAAACAAAGTATGGGCTCCAGGGCTTACCAGCAGAGGGAGAGGAAGCAGCTCTGAGGTAATCTGAGGTGGATAGCAGGGAAACTGCTGGACATAGGTAACAAAGATAATAGGGCTATTAATTTGTGGGGAAAAAAAACCTTCAATAATACTCTTTAATTATTTTATACAATAGAAAAAGAGAACTTCATATTTGATAGAAAAACCTTTGTTCAGACATCTGTAGGTTTGCAAGTTTGCACAGACGGCCAATCCAGATCTTTCAGGTTTCGAGTCTGTCACTGGGAACATTGAGTTTCAGCTCCATCCAAAGATTTTCAATTAGGTTCAGGTCTGGAGACTGATTAGGCCATTCCAGGACCTTAAAATATTACATATAGAGCCGCTCCTTAGTTATCCCGACTATGTGTTTCCAGTTATTGTCTTGCAGAAACATCTTCAATGCTCTTACTGAGGCTAGGAGGCTGTCGGACAAAATCTCACGACACATGGCTGCATCCATCCTCTCTTCAATACCTTGTATTTGCCATGTCATCTTTGCAAAAAAGTACCCCCAAAATATGACCCCCTTGCTTCATGGTTGAAAAACTTTTCTTGAGTTTGGACTCTTCTTCCAAACCCAACAATCGGAGTTGATACCAAAAAGTTCTATTTTGCTTTCATCTGACCACATGTCCTTCTATTGTGCCTCCTCTGGATCATCCAGATGGTTATTGGTGAAATTCAGACTGGCCTGGACATGTTCTGGCATGAGCAGTGGGACCTTGTGTGTCCTGCAGGATTTTATTCCATGAAGCATTAGGTTGTTACTTAAGGTAGCCTTTGAGACTGTGGCCCCAGTAACTTCCGGTGATTGACGTTGTCCTCCTGTGTATTTCTGTGCTGAATCCTGACTTTTCCATTTTCTAATAATTGTGTTGTTGCCTTTGTACTAAGCTGTAGCCTATTGTTCTGCAACAGATCCCAGCCTTGTTCATGTCTCTTTTGTCTTGAAAAAGGAAGGTTCCTCCTGGAAGATTAGGGTTGTCCCCCAAAAAAGTAACATTAACCAGCATAAGATGACACTCAGGAATGATACCTGATTTCACAGCTTTATGGTGATCGAAGTCAGAAACCCAGAGAGCACAGACAAGTGTGGAATGGTCAAAGGTTAATTAGCGCTGGAGCAAGCTATGCTGCAGTACAGAAACAGTGAGGAGCTTAATGAAGCCCAACAGCACAGCAAGTAAACCCATGTTCACACTACAGAAAAAAAGCAAGACACAGAGAAAATCAGTGTCTCACTCTCACAGTATGGACTGAGAAAGATGCTGGCACAGATTTTACAACTTCCTTTTATCACCACCTTGTTATCATCCAGACACAGACTGTGAAACTGAATATGATGTAGCTGCAAGATACCACTTAAAGGGGTTTGGCCCTAGTGGACTTAGTGATAATCGGTGTAAGATTCCAGATTGTGAGCGGGGACTCTCTAAGACACTTCATGATCGCTCTGTGCTATGGGATGATGTGTGCTGACAATGTGCTTTGATTATCAGGGTGCAGGTTTATAAACACTTTCATTTAGCTTCTGAACATTTAATAGCATCTGACCCATAGAAGGAAGTGTCTGTGTGTGTGTGAGCTCGTCTTGGAATACAGAGGGAGAGCCCAATGCAGAGAGACTCTGCAGTGTGAGACAGGAGAAGAATCTGTCCTGCCCGACGCTAGACTGCGGATGCATGATGAGGGCTCATGGGCTGAGCCCTCTTAATAGCGGGTAAATCTTTGCTGCATATTTGTTACCAGTAACACCCACGATTGGTGCTATCATTAATAAGACACCAGGTGTCTTATGTTTCTAGGTGCCACGGATTTGGAGATATGACCGTTTGAAGTGCGGCCCCCTCCGGCCATTCAGCTGAAGTCAGAAAGCGTAAGGATCTGCTGAAGACACTTTACAAAGGACATGCAGCCTCTGCCTCTGTCTCAGAAGCTGGAAAATGGTGATGGACTGACACTGTACAAATTTATAACGTATTTTGGTGAAGGTTTATATAAATTTACAGCATTTTTTTTGTTTAAATAATGGGAAAAAATGCATATATTTTCCAAGTTTTAGTAATTTGTCTGCTAATAGTATGAAAAATGTTATTAATACATTTCAAGTTAAAAAAACATAAAGAAACAAAGTAGAAGTTGTTATAATATGTACCAAAGAATTGGAACAACCTCTACATCCAGACACCAATAACCTTGGGTCATTAAGAGGTTCATGCAATTAAAAGCAAATTAATTCCTTGTAAATGATACATTGTGTAGCGCAGCCTACAACAAAAATAACGACCTCTCTGTTCTTTGTAGGTGGGAAAAGCCTTGGAAATGGCTCTTGTGTACATGTGTATTGAGAGGAGGAACAGTTGTAGAAGGATTTCATGGGTGAAGGGTGAAGTATACAATGTGGTAGGTGGTTTGGTGGCCATGGGCCCCCCAGAAGGCTTGTGCCATGAGCCACTGCCCAAACCGTCTATATTAT
>WNYA01000723.1:13734-33138 GCA_019512145.1 Engystomops pustulosus | reverse complement strand
TGGGATGGCTGCTGGCTACATGGGGCATTTACTGGCTGGCTACTGGGGGATGGCTGCTGGCTACTGGGCACACTGCTTGTCTACGGGAGAATTGCTGCTGCTCTGGGTCACTACTGCGGCTACTGCTGGTAGAAATGGCTGCTGCTACTGGGTCATTACTGCTGGCTACTGGGATAATGGCTGCTGGCTATTGGGGCCTACTGCTGGCTACTGGGAGAATGGCTGTCTGGCTACTGGGGCATTACTGCTGGCTACTGGGAGAATGGCTGCTGGCTACTGGGGCATTACTGCTGGGCCTACTGGGAGAAATGGCCTGCTGGCTACTGGGGCCCGCACACTGCCTGGCCTGGGAAATGGCTGCTGGCTACTGGGGCATTACTTGGCTGGCTACTGGGAGATTGGCTGCTTGCCAGGGCCGGATTAAAGTCGGGGCTCCTGGGCTCGAGCCCCGGGGCCCCCCCACTTTCACTTTTTAGGGGCCCCCCCAGTTTTCCGACAGTCAGCGACTTAGCTCATCCCTGGCCCGCCCGAATCGCACATAGGGGTCTAGGAATGTCAGCTGTTGTCGGTGAGACACTTTTACTGCCCTTTTTCTCTTTATGATATTTCACTACAACTGATACATACCTCGCACTTATATTCAGTTTCAATATTGTTGCATATTTAATTACTCATTACAAAATTCAGATTCCAACATACAGCCAAAACCCCACACCTTATTCATCCTGAACTTTTTCCATGCACACCATATGCCTAGATGCCATAGAATTTGGCATGCCAACATCCCCTTTATCGTCTCAAGTGTTATCATGTCTTCGTCACTAGAGACGGAGTCCGGCAAGGCCTGGGGGCGTGCCCACCCTGGGTGTGACGCGGCGTCTGACACAAGCTGGAGGCGGAGGATTGTGTCGGTCGCGCGGCGCATGGGTGTGCGCATTGCTCACGCTGCTGCCGCCGGCACGTCACATTACAACGTAACAAACTCGCCATTACGTATTACACCCTGGACAGGTGAGATCACTCCCCCCAATCATTATAGTACATATATACCGCCTAGAGACACTAAAAAACCCTATACCCGAGGACGCCACATCTGAGGCGAACGCGTGGGGCGCTGAATCTCCCACCTCATCCAACTTGTGATAATAATTTTTATTTATATGTTTACATTGGCCTATTGCCTGTATTTTGGCGTTCCATGGATAGTTATTGATTATTTGATCCCAGGACACTTGTTGCACTTTATCCATTACGGGCTACATATCTGCACAATCAGTCAATTTTAATATATTTTTTTCAATTCCATTAGACACCAAGTAGAGATTTACTTTTGACCTGTCAAACAGTGGGGAGTTGCTCGAGCATGTTATCTTCAATGCACTGCTTACAGCACAAACATTTGCCCTGTGCTGTTTTTTAGTGTTTTTTTAATTGTTAGTGCTCATTGGAAAATTTACATAAAGTTTTTTTCATCATTTCATTAAGACTTGGTTTAAGCATTTTTTCATACACATCCAACTTCTTTTTTTTTTGAAACATGTATACCCGGGATGTGTGGGCACATAGAGTTGCCTTTACTTACTTTTACAAGTGAGACACAGCTGCCATCGCTGGTGGGATATCATCATGCAGTGTTTTGGCGGCAGCGGTTGTGATGGACGCGACGGCAATGATGAGAGGACGTCACACTGCCCGGCGTCCGATCACTACATGTTCTGTCTCCAACACAGTGCATCGCGATCCCTGCAGGAGAGGAAGAGCCTGCAGCATCGTGGGATCACTGGAAGGGAAGGTAGCATAAGTATAACGTTAAATTATTTTTGTTTGCCATTTTCTACAAGGGATGGCGCTAATTCTACAGGGGGCGGGGTGGCGTATTCTCCCGCGGGGCTGCAGGCTATATTACTCACAGTGGGGCTTTGCAGCTATTACTACAGGGGGGTGCAGCTATATACTTCTAAAAACATTGTTGGAAGGGCCACCACCAGTTTGTTTGCTCCCAGGGGCCCCACCACCCTTAATCCGGCCTCTGACAGATGCATATGGACATCCTGGCGCTCCCATCACATGGAGGAGCCGGGAATCATTTGAGAATTTAGAGTACATGAAAGTTTATAGCCTTACTGTTGGTGAGCACTAAGGGGTAGTAGCCTTATCTCACAGAGCTGAAATGCCTATGACAAGGGGAGGGGAGACATACATAGAAAGTTCTGTGTAAAATCATAGACGGGGATGGAGGACTGATAGGGACGGGGGGAGATCTTGTCACCTCACATTTGTGTATGAGACATCTGCATTTGCTGGTCTGGAACACATTCGCTCTGTCTACCATACCACACATGACCTCACTCCTCAGTGCGCAGGGAGCAGAAGCCCATCCCTTCCCAGTGAAATTTGCAGAGAAACAAAGTATAAACAAGTATGGGCTCCAGGGCTTCCCAGCAGAGTAGAGGAATCAGCTCTGGAGGTAATCTTGTGTGATAGCAGGGAAACTGCTGGACATAGGTAACAAAGATAATAGGGCTATTAATTTGTGGGGAAAGAAAACCTTCAATAATACTCTTTAATTATTTTTACAATAAAAAGAGAACTTCATAACTTCATATTTGATAAAAACCATTTTTTGTTCAACTCTGTAGGTTTGCAGTTTTGCACAGACGGCCAATGAGATTTTGACTCACTTCTTCAATCCAGATCTTTCAGTTTTCGAGGCTGTCACTGGGAACATTGATTTCATCTCCCTCCAGATTTTCAATTAGGTTCAGGTCTGGAGCCGTGATTAGGCCATTCCGGACCTTAAAATATTACATATAGCGCCGCTCCTTAGTTATCCCGACTATGTTGTTCCAGTTATTGTCTTGCAGAAACATCTCATGCTCTTACTGAGGCGTAGAGCTGTCGGACAAAATCTCACGACACATTGCTGCATCCTCCTCTCTTCAATACTTGTATTTGCCATGTCATCTTTGCAAAAAGTACCCCCAAACTTGACCCCCTTGCTTCATGGTGAAAAAGCTTGTTCCTTGAGTTGCTCTTCTTCCAAACCCCAACGTCGGAGTTGATACCAAAAAGTTAAAAAATTTAGCTTTCATCTGACCACATGTCCTTCTATTGTGCCTCCGTGGATCATAACAGATGGTTATTGGTGAATTCAGACACTGGCCTGACATGTTCTGGCATTGAGCAGTGGGACCACTTGTGTGTCCTGCGGATTTTATCCATTAGCATTAGGATGTTTACTTAAGGTACCTTTGGACTGTGGCCCATTACTTTCCGTGAGTGACGTTGTCCCTCCTGTGTAAGTTTCTGTGCTGAACCTGACTTTTCATTTTGCTATTCTAATATTGTGTTGTTGCCATTTGTACTAAACTGTTGCCTATCGTTCTGCACAGATCCCAGCCTTGTTGGTGTCTCTTTTGTCTTGAAAAAGGAAGGTTCCTCTGGAGATTAGGGTTGTCCCCCAAAAAAGTAACATAACCAGCATAAGAGACACTCAGAATTATATCTGATTTCACAGCTTCGGCGGTCCTTCATAAATGATACATTGTGAAGCGCACCTACAAACAAAAAAACGACTCTCCGTATCTTTGTAGGTGGGAAGCCTTGGAATGGCCTCTTGGGTACATTGTATTGAGTGGAGGAACAGTTGTACAAGGATTTCATGGGTGGGAGGTCTATAACATTAGTATAACAATGTTGGAGGTGGTATTGGTGGCCATGGGCCCCGAAGGGTTGTGCCATGAGCCACTGCCCAAACCGTCTATATTAGATCCACTCTGGGAACTGACGCCCAATTTTTACCTTTCTGTTGCAGTTCCTCCAGTGCAGCGTCCCAGGTTTGGGGGACCTATAATCCTTCCGTAAGACATGAAGGACTAACATAAGCTTATCACAGCTTCGCGTGCTCGCTGGACAATCTCTGGTAGAAAGTCTGCCAATGTTTTTCTATCATTTTTCTTATCAGGTCAAGTATTTCTAAAAACAAAAAGAGTGACACATCAGTGTCATGAACACAGTATATATCATCAAGTATTAATATAACCAGGTGTATCATGGGTAATGGAGGCTATAAAACTCCTTCTGAAGTTGGCCCTCTGTAGGCCACCTTTAACAGGCCTCATGGAGTGCAGTTGTTCACGGGGATACTACAGTGGTATCGCCATCGTCATTTGCATGGGGCCTCATTTTTTTTTTCCCCCAGGGGGTCCCCGGCATCTCCACCAGAACACTAATAATGTGGATTTGACCCCCATTATATACATGTTATGCTTCATATTGACAGCATAATATGTTATATAACCGGGCACATCATCCACACTAACGCATGAGTCGGCAGATTAAAAGAATGTTGAATGGGGGGAGGGGGACAGCCGGACAATATTACTGGAATTCTCTTATCTATACTTCTGCAGCTACTAAATATATATATGCGGTATGACTGTATATGGTGCTGTTTGTTTTATATATGTGATGTGTATATGGTCTCTGTGTGTGTAATCCTTATGTATATTTGCTACATGTCTGTATATGGTATTGTATGTGTAATGCACATTACTGGGGCATACCCTCAACCATCCCGGCTTCGGGGACTCAGTCCCCGGTTTTGGGCTCGTCCCCGTCAAGGCGTCTGTGAGAATGTCCCTGGGTCGCCCACATCCCCTCGTTTTGTCCCGACTCCAGGAGAGGCAGGATCAGCCCATGCCAATACCCACCCTCCTCACATTATGTGATGATGCACGAGGCATGTTGAGGAGGTAGCTCTGCCCCAGCTGGCCCCGCTCCTCTGCTAGTCATCGGAACCTGAGAGAGAGTGACTGCGGGTGAACGAAGTAAGGTAAGAAACAGGGGTTTTAATGTTTAACAGGGACAGAGGGGCCACAGGAAGAGAGGCTGGAGGATCAGGGTTGCTGCTCAGGTCTGATGAGGCTGAGGCACAGGGGCGGAATAGAGGGGACAGGAGGAGGGGCTGGAGGGCATGGAGGGCACAGTTTGAGGCTGTGCGGCCAGGCGGAGGATAGAGGACAGGGGATGGCGACAGTAGAAGGTTGAGGCTGCTAGAGGACAGGATGAGGCTGGGGACAGGAGATGCTGGAGGACTGGAGGCCACAGGAGGAGGAGTCTGGGGGGACGGAGTAGTCTGGGGGACAGAGGAGTCGGAGGACAGAGGAGACTGGGGGACAGAAGGGGACCGAAGGTGAGGAGGCTGGAGACAGGAGAAGACTGGGGGATGAGGAGGATGTGGGACGGAGGAAGCTTGGAGGACAGGAGGATATTTGAGGCAGCTTGGGGGACCGAAGAAGATGTACTAAGAAGCTGTAGAGCAGGAGGCTACTGGAGTTGGCTGGAGGACAGAAGGCTACAAGAGGGTCTTGAGAACAGGAGACTATATGAGGAGGCTGGAGGACAGGGGGCTACAGGAGGAGGCTGGAGGACAGGGGGCTACAGGAGGAGGCTGTAGGGGTCTTTACATGTTGTAGTTTCATTAAGGTAATCATACAGTTCCATGGGGGGTTTGGCCAAAGTAAAGGGTCATTGAACTATGTGGAGACCATCAAGGTCGATATTATGGGTGGGATCAATGGGTGTTGTTTAAAAAAGTGAAGGGGCTTTTTTGGTCCCTCTTTCTCTCACACCCAAAAGTTAGGGAGGTATTCTAGAGGCGGCTACACATTCTGGGGGGCAGAGGGCATATTACGGGGGCACATTAGCTGAGCAAAGAATACTTTTTTTATCCTTCCAATTTGGCTGCATTGAAACAGAGTGAAAATGTCAAGACATTCTGATCCTTATCTTTACTACAGTAATATATTTGAATATCATAATAAAGATCAGCATCTCCTGCCGGGTCGGAGATCCTGTTTAATGGAACCTGGTGGGCCTCTACATTCCCTCTCTTGGCACACGTGTACTAGTTTGCCTCGCTTACACAGGCTGTTGCTGTTTTTTTCTAAATTTGAAAAAAATTATGGCAGAAGAATAAATTAAATGTAGCCGCACATAGACGTAAAATATGGGACATGGACTGTACACTTTTTATATACACCGGCCGATATGTCCTCTCACCTCCCAATCGCGGATATTTCGGGAATGGAGTTCCTTATAGTGATTAGATCCCAGTTCTCCCAATGTAGAGCCAGAATCATCCTGGAAATTATTCATGTATCTTCCGTAGGACCTGATCTTCATACTGAACAAAGCCTTCTGGTAAAACTTGGCGGCTCTTTTCATCTAGAATGAAAGGCAAAACATGATGTCTTCAGAAGATGCAGCAAGTTTTATGTGTATGGCAAAATAGGGCCTCATGGGTGGATAGTAGTAGGAGGTTATTATCCTAAGTGGTGATTCATCTAGAAGGGGCTTCTGCGTCCCCTGTTATCGTCAGAGGATAAGTGTGCAGGGCCCGAAGGTAGTGTGGGGACTACGCTGTTGGGACGCACTCGGACATCCAGCCTAAATCTGATCATTTTAATTTTTAAAAATTGCAACGCGTTTCAGCTCCGGATCAGAGCTTTCATCTAGGCATCATGCCAACAGCCCCGTCCCCACCCGTATCTTCGGGCTCTGCAAAATTGATCCAAATTGTTCTAAGATCCTGGTCCCGCATCGAACCATGCTATTGCAGGTTGTCAGCTGGACTCCTAGTTTTGATATCCTTCCTAATCATCTTAAACGATGTTCAACCTTGTATTACGGTAATCACACGAGATTGTGCTTTGTTCGCTTTCTTCTCCCTTGCACTTCTGCTATCTTGGGGTGCTTTGGTATTTTGCCACAGCCCCCTATCCCAGGTTCTTCTCATAGGATAAGTGACGGTGGGATATATTAGAGAGGAGGGGAGTGTAGAACGACGCGCTGGCCATAGACCAATAAGTAATATGGAAGTTTGCAGATTAATTTTTATTCTTTATACTGTGGACTACGCGTTTTGAGGAATGCACCGTCCTCTTCATTAGGTCCAAAAATTACACACTATAAGACATTATAAAAAAAAACTAAGGAATTTTCAATACATGTTTTTTGAAAAACCTAAAATAAAGCTTTTAACAAATAGGACAGAGTTTCTTTTTGCAGCTGACCCTTGGAGCGCTGGATTCCTTTCTTTTGCAGCACTTTGACTTGTACCACCTAATTAATCTTTTAGCTCACGTACCCCATCGTGGGACATAGCGGGCCCTTGTGACTTCTTACCAACAGCATAATGTACCTGTACCCCGCACTGCCTCGCTACTCCTCTCATCTCCTTTTGATTAACTTTTCATTATTACATTTACACATAATTTAACACTTTGCCTTTCTGTGGATCTTCTTGCCCTTTCCATACCTTGAGTTCCGCCTCTTTGCTTCTTGTAACCTGATGAAAAGGTTTGGTACCACTAATAGGACATCATGTTCCCCTTTAGATCTCCCATATCAGCCCATATGAGTTGTGTACTAAGTGCAAGGGGGTTCATCATTTCCTTTTTGGTATACATTCCCGATATATCTGCTACCAGAGGGAGGCTAATGGTTTCTTCCATCCTGACCAGTATACGATATCACCACCCAAAAAGTCCGGATGGAGACGAGCCTCCGCTCCCTCTCACATAGCAATGGAAGCTATGGGGAGCGGTGCAGCGTATTGCATCCCTCCCCCGGCCCTCACCGACCGCTACTTGCTCAGCAGTAGGGAGGACCCCGGTGATGTCCATTGTCCACAGGACCTTGACTCACGGGAAAACAACCCCCATACTTTGATGTGCAGCCAATGACTCACCTTCTGCATTGTTCACTCCTCCCCCAACATTACTGGTGGAGTGTCCCCAGGCCAAGTTAAGCATACATTGGGGATACGTCGGTGCCATCCGTTGTAAGGCCCTGTTGGGACTCGTCTTACAATCTATAGCAAAAACAAAATGTGATCCCCAGCCTAACATTGTTAGTAAAGGAAGAGGGAGGATCCTTACCATCGCGTGGGTTATTTATACTCATTTTCTGAGCTGTCGGGAGAGTAAAATCATTCCCTGCAATATAAAAAAAAAACTTCAGTATACATTATAAAACCAAAAAAATTAAATTTTTTTTTCATACCCGGGAGAACTGAACAATGTGTTCATTGTATCCCAAATTAGAGGCAGTGCCAACTTCTTTCGATCAAGCGTGCACTTTTATTAATGACAAAAGTGTTTCCATAATCGTTTCGGTAACAGTCAGTAAAATAGGTGAATACAGGTAACGTGCTGATTGAGAGTATCTATAATTAGCTCCTACATAATGTATATTACATAAATAATGTAAGTCCATCTGAGTTCTGTCCATATGAAGTATCATAATGCAGACAATATCATAAAAAAGTCGATTATGTGGTGTAGTTAGAACATTCAATTGTATGCCCCTCTCATCTTCCTCTCATTTTGTGGCCCCCAGTGTTTCCTTCTTTCCTTGTTTTAAATACAATTTTTTAAAAATAATAATACCACTACTTCCTGTCCCCATTCCCTAGCAACTCTGCTTTTCTCTCATCTCCCTCTATCCTGAAGAAATGATGACATCTCACTCCACGCCTGTTGGCATCACAAGCTACGGGGAAATGAGATGGAAGAGCTGATTACCCTCTCCCTCATCATTATATTCGATCTTTTCTGTGTCTGAGGGACTCCAACACATAGAGAGTTGAATCTTGCTACCATGTAGGGGGTGAGCCTACACGACAGGAATGGAGTCCGCACCAGCAGGGGCAGAGCCAATGGCATCTGGGGCCAAGTATTTCTATAGGCACGCCGGTGGCCAAATCCTCCCTGGAGAGAGGTCACAACGAGTCCTGGACTGCGTGGAAGACTGACTGGTGGCAAATGACTTGAGCATTGTCCGCAATCCGACGACATCACCTCTCGCACTGTTCTGGCCTCACAGTGCTCTACCAGAGCCCCGGCAAGTTTGATACATGAAGTATGGAGTTAGCTCTGCGGCGTTCCCCCTGCTCCCTCATCAGCAGTGGTGTCTCACCCGCCCAGGACCACGGCCTCTGACCCCTCGTAATTGTTGCCCACGCCCATCGTCCTCCTACCCTTAGCCCATCGGTTCCATTTTCCAATACAAGTTATTTTATAACAAAAGAAAAATATAAACTACATTTTTTTGGTAATTTTTTTTTTTTTATGTTCGTTTGTTTTTTTTTTTATTTATAGAAGACAAATTTGAATTTACTATAACTGAAATTTCCCACCCAAAAAATTAAAAGTGAAAAATCTATTAATTTTTTTTTGTTTTTTTTTAATTAAGAACACGCAAACGAAATCAGAAGCAAACTGAAATGCGGATTGCTGAATGGTCCGCGTACTAATGTGAAGAAAAAAACGTATTAGATTGCCACAAGTCAGTAGATTACGCTTCACCGGCGGAGAATGTGGAATTGGGATTTCTGGAGACTAGCTTGCTATAACAGAAGCAGGCAGAACTAAGCGCCTAGATGAAATTGCCATTTGCCACCACTCGAAGCACACAAAAGGATTTTGTGTGTGACTTTCACTTTCACTTTTGAAAAAAAAAAAAATCAGCAGACTGTGACCATTCAATCAAACCCCAATAAATTGTCCACTTCAAAGTTCTTTCTTTTGCTCATTAATGGCCCTCTGCACCCAGAATCTTAACAGAAAAAACTGAAATTTAGATATTATTGCTGATTTATTAAACAAGATAAACATAAATATCACTTGGTCAATATTCAAACTCTATGCTGGGCCACTCATATTTAACATGCCTGTCAATTTCCTTCTTTTCCTCCTCAAGATGTTTTCCTAACTCCTTTCTGGATTCCAGCTGTGTTTAATTAAACTGAATGGACTGGATTAGGAAAGGCGCAACACCTGTCTATACAGAATAAAAGCTCCCCAGAGCATGTCAGAGCCCATAAGAATCTGGGTCTAAGGGACTTCCCCAAGGACACAGAGACAAATTGTAGCATGAACAAACAGAACTGGCCAAGGTGTGTACAAAAAACTTATGTAGCCTCAAGATTCCCAAGAGCACACTGGTCTCCATAATCCTTAAATGAAAAAGTTTTGGATGACCACAACTCTTTCCCTGACATGGGCATTCCAGCAAACTAAGGCAATCGTGGGAGAAGACCTTGGTAAAAGAGGTAAATAAGATCCCAAGATCCCTTTAGCTGAAGCTCCAGAGATGCAGCAGGGAGATGGAGCCCTAAACGCAACCCTGACAGGCTGGGTCTTTTATGTCCGATCTGCTGACGGAAGCCTCTCTCGTGTGAGACACATGAAAGCCGGCATACGTGCACAAAATCTATGAAGTACACCAGGCTATAGAATAAGATTCTATGTTTGATGAGACAAGATGGAACTTTTTGGTGTTATTTTAAGCGGTGAAGAAACCAGCACCCCTCATCACCTTCCAAATACAATCAAAGAGTGACCCCTGGTGGGGGGAGCATCAGGCTATGTGGGGACAGGATCCACTGGTTGCAATTGAAGAAAGATGAATGTTGCCAGGAGATATCCTGATGAAAACCTCTTCCGATCTCTGTCCTCAGACTGGGCCATAGGTTTATACTTTCCACCAAAGTGAAGGGGCTGAATATTATCACCAGTGGCCACATACTTATCACCAGGGGGCTGAATACATCATCACTGGTGGCCTAAATCTTTATCACCATGTGCTGAATACTCATCACCTGGGGCTAATACTCATCACCGGGGGCAAATACTCCCATCACCGGGGGCTGAATACTCATCACGAGGGGGCTGAATACTTCTCACTGGGGCTAAATCTCATCACCGGGGCTAACTACTCATCACCGGGGGGCTAAATACTCATCACCACGGGGCTAAATACTTATCACTGGGGGCTGAATACTCATCACGGGGGCTGAATACACTATCACCGGGGACTGAATACTTATCATCGGGGGGCTTGAATACTTATCCACCAGGGGCTGATACTTATCACGCAGGGGGCTGCTACTTATATCACCGGGGCTGAATACTTATCATCGGGGCTGAATACTCTATCACCGTGGGCTGAATACTTATGACCGCAAAGGGGCTGAATACTATCATCGGGGGCCTGAATACTTATCAAACCGAGGGCTAAATATTATCACCAGGGGCTGAATACTCATCACCAGGGCTGAATACCATCACTGGGGGCTTAAATACTTATCCACTAGGGCTGAATCTCATCACCGGGGGCTAAATACTCATCCCAGGGGGGCTAAATACTCATCACCGGGGCTGAATACTCATCACTGGGAGTCACTTGTGGGCTGAATACTTATCACTGGGGGCTAAATACTCACAACCTCACCTCACCGGGGGCTAAATACTCATCACCTCAACGGGGGCTTAAATACTTATCACTGCACTGGGGGCTGAATACTCATCACGGGGGCCTGATACTTTATCACACCTGGGGACTGAATACTTATCACAGGGCTGAATACTTATCACCGGGCTGAATCTTATCACCAGGGGCTGAATACTTATCACCGTGGGCTGAAACTTATCATCATCGGGGGGGCTGAATACGTATCACCGGGGTCTGATACTTACTCCGGGGGCTGAATACTTATCACCGGGGGCTGAATATTATCTCCGGGCTGAAGACTTATCACCTAGGTCTGATACTCATCACCTGGGGGCTGACTACTATCACCGTGGGCTGAATACTATCATCGGGGCTGAATACTTATCACCGAGGGCTGAATACTTTATCACCGAGGGCTGAATCCTTATCACCGGGGGCTAATACTTATCACCGGGGGCTGAAACTTACACCTCACGGGGCCGAATACTTATCACCGGGGGCCGAATTACTTATCACCACCGGGGGCCGAATACTATCACCGGGGGCTGAATCTTTTGCACCGGGGGCTGATACTTCCATCCCAGGGGTCTGAATACTCATCACCGGGGGCTGAATACTATCACCGGGGGCTGAATACTTATCACCGGGGGCTGAATACTAATCACCGGAGCTGAATACTTATCACACCGGGGGGTGATACTCATCAACGGGGGCTGAATACTTTCACCGGGGGCTGAAACTTATCACCATGGGCTGAAACTTATCACCGGGAGCTGAATACTTATCAGCGGGGGCTAATATTATCCCAGGGCTGAATACCTATCCTGGGGGCTAAAACTTATCACATCACCGGGGGGCTGAATACTTATCACCAGGGGCTGATACTTATCACGTGGGCCTGAATACTTATCACCGGGGGCTGAATACTTATCACCAGGGGCTGAAACTTATCACACGGAGCTGAATACTTACACCGTGGGCTGAATACTTATCACCGGGGCTTAATACCTATCACCGGGGCTTAATCGTTTATCCCGTGGCTGAATACTTATCACCGGGGGCTGAATACTTATCACCAGAGAGATTTTTGTTTAATAAATGAACACATTACTGGGGGGGCAGAGGGCACATTACTGGGGGGGCAGAGGGCACATTACTGGAGGGGGGAGGGCAGTATTGCACTTCCTGAGGGGGGAGGCAATGGCACATTCAGGAGAGCAGAGTGTCACTTACTTGGTGGTGTCAGAGTGCACCTTACAGGGAGGAAGCAGAGGGCACATTACTGGTTGGGCAGAGGCATCATTACTGGGGGGAACTGGGGGGGGCAGAGGGCACATTACTTGGAGGGGGTAGGGAAGTTGCACATTACTCTCTATAGGGGGAGGGCAGAGGGCACATTAACTAGGAGGAGCAGAGTGCACATTACTTGGGGGGGCAGAGTGCACATTACTAGGGGGACAGGGGCACATTACTGGGGGGGCAGAGGGGACATTACTGGAAGGCAGATGGCACATTACTGGGGGGGTGCAGGGGGCACATTACAGGGGGGCATCGGGGACTTACTGGGGGGCAGAGTGCACTTCCTGGGGTGGGCATAGGGCACATTACTGTGGGGGAGGCCCGAGGGCACATTAACTGGGGGGGCATAGGCAACATTACTGGAGGCAGATGGGCCACATTACTGGGGGGGCAGAAGGGCCATTACAAGGGGGGAGATGTGACATTCTGGTGGGGCAGAGTTGCACCTTCCTGGAGGGACGGGGAGCACTTACTGGGGGGTCAGAGGGGACATTGCGGGGGGGCAGAGTGCACCTTACTGGGGGCATATGCCATTACGCGGGCAGAGGGCACATTGCTGGATGGGGTCATAGGGGACATTACGGGGGGCGTGGGCAGAGGGCCATTATGGGGGGAGGGCAGAGTGCACATTACTGGGGAGGCCAAAGATCACATTACTGGAGGAGGGCATAGTGCATCTTACTGGGGGGTGGCGGATGCACATTTACTTACTGGGGGGCAGAGTGCACATACTGGGGGGGGGGGTGGGCAGAGTGCCCAATACTGGGGGGGGTGGGCAGAGGTGCACATTACTATGAAGGGTTGGCAGCAGTGTCCATACTGGGGGGTAGCGAGCACATTATGGGGGGCCGAGGGCACAGTCTGGGTGGGTGGGCAAGCACATTCTGGGGGGGGAAGAGTGCACATTACTAAGAGGGGTTGGCAGGTTGCACATTACTGGGGGGTAGAGAGCAACATTACTGGGGGGCATAGGGCACATTACTGGGGTGGGCAGAGGGCCACATCAAATGGGGGGGGGGCAGAAGGCACATTAACAAGGGTGGGGGGGGGGGCCACAGGGCACATCTTTTGGCTACATAAAGCAAAGAGTGTCCACCAAGCCCTGTGCCTGGATTCTATGAGTAGATTGGAAATAGTTGATGGGTTAATTTCCTTTAAAATCATCTCATCATTTTCTGTAAATATTGACAAAGTTTGCCGTAGAATCTGTAATTATCTGAACGCTTCTCTTTAGACCCCTAAAATGAGTACTCAGTGCATCCCCATAAAACAGCGCCCTTCATTACAAGAGTGGATAAGAGAAATAACATCTTACCTGAAAGCTGCACAAGTGTGGGAGATAAGGTCTATACCAAGAGGAGGAAAGGAGAGAAACCAAAACCAGTGACATTCTTGAAGTCCTTTTGTGACTTTCCCCTATATACAGGGTGTGATCCACGAATCTCTTCAGTTCCACACACACAGTTGTTAAAATATGCTGGTGGAGAGGCTGGGAGTAGCAGAACCCTCAGGCTCCCGATGGAACATATAGCAGTGTCTCCCTGGTCTGCGTTCCCATCTCAGAGGACACAGCATGCCTGAGAATAGGAAGCTGCGCCTCCCTCTGGTGCAGGCGAAACTGTCTGATCCTGTCCACCTGTGGCGGGGGGTCTTGCTTCATAGACCATACACTTGTATAGGCCCTTTGACCTGTGATGGATCTGACCAGGCAAGGAACCATACCTGAAGCTATCACTGCGCTGCAGATGAAGACTGAGAGGTTTTTTGACAAGCAATAAAGAGCTGAATATAAACTTAAATCGTCTACGTGGCGGCTCTAGTCTTACGGGGGTCATGACTGCTTCGGGGGCATTTCTACTGCTACTGAGGCATTTTTTTATGCTCTGCCTTGTTACGCTGGCAACTGGGGCATTTTAGTTCTGCTACTGGGGACATACTGCCTGGCTAACTTGGGGCAGGCAGCTGGCTTACTAGGGGCATACTGCTGGCTACTGGGAGAATTGCTGCTGCTACTGGGGCATTACTGCTGGCTACTGGGAGAATGGCTGTTACTACTGGGGTACCTGCTGGCTACTGGGAAATGGCTGCTGGCTACTGGGGCATTACCTGCTGGCTACTGGGGAATGCTGCTGGCTACTTGGGGCATTACTGCGGCTACTGGGAGAAAGGGCTGCTGGACTAACTGGGGCCTTCCTGCTGGCTACATGGTAGAATGGCTGGCTGGCTACTTGGCACTACGGCTGGCTCCTAGGAGAATGGCTGCTGACCTACTGGAGGCATTAACTTACTGCTGGCTACTGGAGAATGCTGCCTGGCTACTGGGGCATTACTCGCGGGCTACTGGAGAATGCTTGCTGGCTACTGGGGCATTACTGGCTGGCTACTGGGGCATTGCTTCTGGCTACTGTGAGAATGGCTGCTGGCTATAAGGCATTACTTCCTGGCTAGCGGGAGAATGGCTTTGGCTACTGGGTAACTAACTGCTGGCTACCGTAGAATGGCTGTTGCCTACTGGGGTACTACTGCTGGCTACTGGAGATGGCTCTGCTACTGGGGCCTTACTGCTGTCTACTGGGTAATGGCTGCTGGTACTGGGGCATTACTGCTGGCTACTGGGAGAATGCTATGGCTACTGGTAGCACTACTGCTGGCTACTTGGAGAATGCTGCTGGCTACTGGGGCATTACTGCTGCTACTGGGAGAATGGCGGCTGGCTATGGGGCAATTACTGCTGGCTACTGGGGAGAATGGCTTGGCTGGCTACTGGGGCATTACTGTCTGGCTACTTGAGAATGGCGCTGGCTACTGGGGCATTCTGCATGGCTACTGGGGCATTACTGCTGGCTACTGGGGCATTTTCTGGCTACTGGGAGAATGGCTGCTGGCTACTGGGGCATTCCCTGCAATTTTCTTCTGCTTTCTTGGATCTAAGGGACCTTTGTGGATGCCGCTCTGATCTCCCGGCATCGCATCCAGTGGTTTCCCTCGAGAAGCCCCTAGCCATAGCACAGTCGTGGACAACTCTTTTCCGATCCGGTCCCAAGTACCGCACTTAACATGTCCTTCTCTTCAAGTTGGAGCTCTTCACAAAGAAGCCTGTCTTTCTATGTTCCTGCCCTGCCCACCTCATCTCTGTTCATCCACCATGTTCTCCTGGGTCTTCCATGGCTGCAACTTCACGCTCCGGTCCTCAACTGGAAGACTGGGGATCAGAATGCCATTCACGCAGGCATGATTGACACCTCTACCTTGTCCTATACTTCTTCGGTGTCTCCCAATTCTTTGTAGGGTCTGCCAGCATGCTAACCGGTACTTTGCCGATGTTTTTTTTCCCGAAAACGGCAGACTTTGGCCCCGTATTGTCCTAATATTGCCCACTTGGACCTGCTGCCTGAACTTGCATCCTCGAGGGTCGTGTCTACCCTCTCGGCCTGTTCTCTGAGATGGTGCCATGTCCGAGTACATCAATGAGAACTGCAAAGAGCTTTTATACTAAACTCCCCCTTCGGGTGGTTGCAGGATTCTTTTAGCAACAGAAGGATGGCTCTCGGCGTCCCTGCATAGACTATCGCGGGCTGAATCAGGTCACGGTTAAAAACCTCTAACCCCTGCTGTTATCAAGCTCCTCGACTTCTGCACAGTCCAAAGTGTTCTTCCAAGCTGGACCTTCGTGGGACCTAACCTCGTCCGATGTGCAAGGAAATGCCTTTTACACCCATAATGGAGCATTTTGAATACTTAGTGATGCCATTCGGACTCTGTAATGCCCTGCATGTCTTCCTTGAGTTTGTGAATGAATTCAGGGACATTCTGTTACGTGTGTTGTGGTCAACCTGGACGCCTCTATCTTTCATATATCTCAGATTCTCTGGCAATACCATAATACTACGTATTGGCAGTATATGGAATTCCATAGACTCCCATAGACATAGTCTCCCATGACTCCTGTGCTGTCAGGCATAATTGCTGCAACTGTGGATGTTGTGGGGGGAAGGGGGGGGGGTGTTGAATGCAGTTTTCTTCTGGTTTTTTATAGGCTTTGTGGGTGGCCATGGGCAACTGATGAGCATCAAAACCCCAAATGCCTACCTATATCACCCTGAGGAGATCCACAATTTAGGCCGCATGCTCCTAAGAAACCTGAAATCAAACTAAAGTGAGAAAATATATTAATGTGCATCCTTAATTATTGTGTGTGCAGCCTGATCTAGTTATTATATCTTAATATCCTCAAAAGCTCTAATGCAGTTACTTGTCGATTCTGGAGCCTGATACTTTTTCTTTTTGTGGGGGCATGAGGTTCCCAGGCCAGATGTTACAATAACAGTCATTTTTATTTAAGCCAATAATCCACTCCCTCCGCCCTACTTCTTGGTTTTGGGGTGCACTGTGTCCCCTTCTCCTACTCATGGTTGTCCCCTTCCACCTTCTGCTTCCCTGAAAAAGTTTTTAGGGTTGGGTAAGAAACAGAATGTAGAAGATGAAGGAAGGAGCTGGCTTGGTTGATCCTCACCCAAGGGGACACAGAGCCAAGTCTAGTGTTTGGACCCGAGTGATAAAACTTTGCTTGAGGTTCCTAAAATTCCATATGGCGAACTTTTGTTTGGAGCCTCTATAAGGCCAGTTTCTCATCAGCTTTAGTTCTGCAATAGGCTGACCTGTATAGGCACCCTAAGGAAACAGATACAGTTCAAGACTGTGGGATAAAGAAATAATGGTGACTGGCTCCTCCATGAAGGTGGAATCTCAAGTTCAAACCTGTTTCATTAGTATAATCCCAAATGGGTCTCACAAGTCCTCATACACATGCTCATAGAGATGAGCCGAACACTAAATGCTCGGGTACTCGTTATTCGAGCAACTTTCCCGATGCTCGAGTGCTCGTCTCGAATAACGAACCCCATTTTGAAGTAATGGGAGACTCGATCATTTTTCAAAGGGGACGCAAGGTCTGCACAGGGAAGCTGGCCAAACACCTGGAACCTCAGAAAGGATGGAACACCCACGGAAATGGCAGGAACAGCATGGGGCAGTCATGCATGGATGCCTCTGAGGCTGCTTAATCGCACCATTATGCCCAATTATGTGGCACAGCTGGCCATGACAGAGTGACGAATGAAGCTAATAGCATCTCTAAACATCCAATAATTGACGCCTGAACAACTATAGGGGGTTACGGCATGCGGAGGCAGCGGCAGCAGCGGGCAGGCTAAGAGTGTCATGGCGGCATAATACCGCTAAATGGAATCAGGCTTCAAACCAATGGGTGGTAGCAGAGAGGAACCAAAGGAGGTGAGCAAGACGCGCTCAAATAATATCGGTACAGGATAAAGTTGTCCAGTATATTTTGTGGATACAACATCAGGGTGGCGACAAGTTAACATGGAGGGGGGCAGAGTGCACATTACTAAGGGGGTTGGCAGAGTGCACATTACTGGGGGGTAGAGAGCACATTACTGGGGGGCAGAGGGCACATTACTGGGTGGGCAGAGGGCACATTATGGGGGGGGGCAGAGGGCACATTACGGGGTGGGGGGGGGGTCCACAGGGCACATTTGGCTGCAATAAAGCAAAGAGTGTCCCACAGTCCCTGTGCCTGGATCTATGAGTAGATGGAAATAGTTGATGGTTAATTTCCTTTAAATCATAATCATCATTTTTCTGTAACTATTGACAAAGTTGCCGTAGAATCTGTAATGTAGCTGCAGCTTCTCTTTAGATTCCCCTAAAATGAGTAATCAGTGCAATCCCCATAAAACAAGCGCCCTTGTCATATACAGAGTGGATAAGAGAAATGAACATCTTACCTGAAAGCTGCACAAAGTGTGGGAGATAGAAGGTCTACCAAGAGGAGGAAAGGAGAGAAACCAAACAAGTGACATTCTTGAAGTTCCTTTGTGACTTTCCCCTATATACAGGGTGTGATCCACGAATCTCTTCAGTTCACACACACCAGTTGTTAAAATAATAGCTGGTGGAGAGGCTGGGAGTAGCAGAACACCTCAGGCTCCCGATGGAACATATAGCAAGTGTCTCCCTGGTCTGCGCTTCCCATCTCAGAGGACACAGCAGGCCTGAGATAGGAAGCTGCCGGCCTCCCTCTGGTGCAGGCGAAACTGTCTGATCCTGTCCACCTGTGGCGGGTCCTTGCTTCATAGACCATACACTTGTATAGGCCTTTGACCTGTGATGGATCTGACCAGGCAAGGAACATACACTGAAGCCATCACTGAGCTGCAGAGGAAAGACTGAAGGTGTTGACAGCAATAAAAGAGATGAATATAAACTTAAATCTGTCTACAGTGGCGGCTCTAGTCTTACGGGGGTCATGACTGCTTCTGGGGGCATTTCTACTGGCTACTGAAGGCATTTTTTTATGCTACTGGCCTTGTTACTGCTGGCAACTGGGGCATTATTAGTTCTGGCTACTGGGGACATTACTGCTGGCTACTGGGAGCATGGCAGCTGGCTACTGGGGCATTACTGCTGGCTACTGGGAGAATGGCTGCTGGCTACTGGGGCATTACTGCTGGCTACTGGGAGAATGGCTGCTGGCTACTGGGGCATTACTGCTGGCTACTGGGAGAATGGCTGCTGGCTACTGGGGCATTACTGCTGGCTACTGGGGCATTACTTCTGGCTACTGGGAGAATGGCTGCTGGCTACTAAGGCATTACTCCTGGCTACTGGGAGAATGGCTGTTGGCTACTGGGGTACTACTGCTGGCTACCGGTAGAATGGCTGTTGGCTACTGGGGTACTACTGCTGGCTACTGGGAGAATGGCTACTGGCTACTGGGGCATTACT
>WNYA01000723.1:0-13121 GCA_019512145.1 Engystomops pustulosus | reverse complement strand
TGGGAGAATGGCTGCTGGCTACTGGGGCATTACTGCTGGCTACTGGGGCATTACTGCTGGCTACTGGGGCATTACTTCTGGCTACTGGGAGAATGGCTGCTGGCTACTGGGGCATTACTGCAAGTTTCTGCTTTCTTGGACTCTGAAGGGAACTTTGTGGATGCCGCTCTGATCTCCCGGCATCGCATCCCAGTGGTTCCTCTCGAGAAGTCCCTAGCCATAGCATCAGTCAGTGGACAAATCTTTTCCGATCCGGTCCAGTACCGCACTTAACCAGTCTCTCTTCAAGTTGGAGCTCTTCACAAAGAAAGACTGTTCTTCTATGTTCTGCCCTGCTCCACCTCATCTCCTGTTCATCCACCAATGTTCTCCTGGGTCTTCCATGGCTGCAACTTCACGCTCCGGTCCTCAACTGGAAGACTGGGGATCAGAATGCCATTCACGCTGCATGGTGACACCTCTACCTGTCCTGACTTCTTCGGTGTCTCCCAAGTCTTTGGAGGGTCTGCCAGCATGCTACCGGGACTTTGCCGATGTTTTTTTTCCGAAAAACAGGCAGAGACTTTGCCACCGTATTGTCCTAATGATTGCCCACTGGACCTGCTGCCTGGAACCTTGCCTCCTAGAGGTCGTGTCTACCCTCTCTCTGTTCCTGAGATGGCTGCCATGTCCGAGTACATCAAAGAGAACCTGCAAAGAGGCTTCATACTAAAGTCCTCCTCTTCGGGTGGTGCAGGATTCTTTTATGTCAACAAGAAGGATGGCTCTCGGCGTCCCTGCATAGACTATCGCGGGCTGAACAAGGTCACGGTTAAAAACCTCTACCCCCTGCTGTTGATTACAAAGCTCCTCGACCTTCTGCACAGTTCCAAAGTGTTCTCCAAGCTGGACCTTCGTGGGGCCTATACCTCGTCCGGATGTGCAAGGAAGATGGCATTTAACACCCATAATGGACATTTTGAATACTTAGTGATGCTATTCGGACTCTGTAATGCTCCTGCTGTCTTCCTTGAGTTTGTGAATGACATTCAGGGACATTCTGTATACGTGTGTTGTGGTCAACCTGGACGACATCTATTCTTATCAGATATATCAGATCTCTGGCATATACCATAATACTACTGTATTGCAGTATATGGGAAATGCCATAGACTCCCATAGACATAGTCTCCCATAGACTCCTGGCTGTCAAGGCAATACATTGCTGCACCTGTTGATGTTGTGGGGGAAAGGGGGGGGGTGTTGAATGCAGTTTCTGTTTTTATAGGCTTTGTGGGTGGCCATGGGCACCTGAGGAGCATCAAACCCCAAATGCCTACCTATATCACCCTGATGGAGATCCTAAGAAACCTGAAATCAACTAAAAGTGAGAAAATTATATTAATGGCATCTATAATTATTGTGTTGCAGCCTGATCGAGGTATTAATCTTAATATCCTCAAAATCTCTAAATGCAGTTACTTGTATATTCGGGAGCCTTGATAAAAGTTTTCTTTTGTGGGGGCATGAAGGTTCACCAGGCCAGATGTTAAAATAACAGCAGTTTAATTAAGCCAAGATCTACTCCCTCCGACCTACTTCTTGGTGTTTGGGGTGCACTGTGTCCCCACTCTCCTACTCATGGTTTTCCCCTTCCACCTTCTGCTAGCCCTGAAAACAGTTTTAGGGTTGGGTAAGAAACAAGATGTAGAAGAGAAGGAAGGAGCTGGGCTTGGTTGATCCTCACCACAACAAAGAGCCAAGTCTAGTGTTTGAGGACCCAGTGATAAAACTTTGCTTGAGGTTCCTAAAATTCCATATTTGCAAACTTTTGTTTGAGAGCCTCTATAAGGCACAGTTCTGCATAGCTTTAGTTCTGCATAGGCTGACACTGTATAGGCACCCTAAGGAAACAGATACAGTTCAAGGAACATGTGGGAATAAAGGAAATAAATGGTGCCTGGACTCTCCATGAAGGTGAATCTCAAGTTCAAACTGTTTCATTAGCATAATCCGCAAATGGGTCATTCACAAAGTCCTCATATCACATGACCATATAATTAAAGCAAAGAGAATATAAATTGTGAGGGGCAGATAATGAGGCACGACGGTGGTTTTTTTACATACATTTTCGGTAGCCCATGGAGAGTGGAGGGTAAATTTGTCCTACTAACAGGACAGTATGACATGTGGCTGCATAGGTGAGGACCTGGCCAGGACTTGTATTCGTTCATCTGGAAGAACAATGGATAATAAATTCAGAACACAATTGAGAACAAGAATTTATCATGGATTGTTCTCACAGATGAAGAGCAGTCCGGGGCTTGGGCTCCATCTTTGCAGCCTGGGGTCATATTGACCTGTGTTGGGTATTACTAGATGCAACATAATATCTTCTTGGTTATCTCGTGGCTGGTAGAAATTTTCTCTCCTGTACTGGGGTTGCCCATTAGACCCTTGATTCAGCAGAAATATTAAGATGAACACTTGGATTTGAGTATTGGATAACAAGGGGACAGATTTATCATTAGGAGGGCATCCCATTCTAATATTTTACAATGTCTTCAGATCTTTTGTTATATTTTGCCCCTGGGAGAATGGCTGCTGGCTACTGGGGCATTACTGCTGGCTACTGGGAGAATGGCTGCTGGCTACTGGGGCATTACTTCTGGCTACTGGGAGAATGGCTGCTGGCTACTGGGGCATTACTGCAAGTTTCTGCTTTCTTGGACTCTGCAGGGAACTTTGTGGATGCCGCTCTGGTCTCCCGGCATCGCATCCCAGTGGTTCCTCTCGAGAAGCCCCTAGCCATAGTATTAGTCAGTGGACGAATCTTTTCCGATCCGGTCCAGTACCGCACTTAACCAGTCTCTCTTCAAGTTGGAGCTCTTCACAAAGAAAGACTGTTCTTCTATGTTCTGCCACGCTTCACCTCATCTCTTCTCCTGGGTCTTCCATGGCTGCAACTTCACACTCCGGTCCTCAACTGGAAGACTGGGGATCAGAATGCCATTTACGCTGCATGGTGACACCTCTACCTGTCCTGACTTCTTCGGTGTCTCCCAAGTCTTTGGAGGGTCTGCTAGCATGCTACCGGGACTTTGCCGATGTTTTTTTCCGAAAAACAGGCAGAGACTTTGCCACCGTATTGTCCTAATGATTGCCCACTGGACCTGCTGCCTGGAACCTCGCCTCCTAGAGGTCGTGTCTACCCTCTCTCTGTTGAAGTTATTTTCCGTTATGGAGTTCACAGCCAGGAATAACCATTTTTATATTTTGATAGATTGGGCAATTTGGAATGCAACATACACAAACCATACACGGGGCTGGCTACTGCTGCTCAACACCCACTATTAGAAAATTCTTTCATCCAGAAGATGAAAGAACTTGGAAAAAATGTTCATGATTTTATCTGTTTATTTCTATAAATGGTGGGTGATTGAACTTTTAGGTTTCTATTAATTTTTTTAATTTATTTTCTACTTTGATTTTAGATCTCTAGGGTACCTTAACCAGGATATCTGGATATATCAGATCTCTGGCATATACCATAATACTACTGTATTGCAGTATATGGGGATTTTCCTGATGATCTATAACAGTGTGCCTCTGGCACACTATTATAGATCATGCTCTGTGAAATGCCTGGGAGTCTCCCATAGACTCCTGGCTGTCAAGGCAACAAATTGCTGCACCTGTTGATGTTGTGGGGGGAAGGGGGGAGTGTTGAATACAGTTTCTGTTTGTATAGGCTTTTTGGGTGGCCATGGGCACCTGAGGAGCGTCAAACCCCAAATGCCTACCTATATCACCCTGATGGAGATCCACAATTTAGGCCCATGCTTCCTAAGAAACCTGAAATCAACTAAAAGTGAGAAAATTATATTAATGGCATCTATAATTATTGTGTTGCAGCCTGATCGAGGTATTAATCTTAATATCCTCAAAATCTCTAAATGCAGTGTCTTGTATATTCGGGAGCCTTGATAAAAGTTTTCTTTTGTGGGGGCATGAAGGTTCACCAGGCCAGATGTTAAAATAACAGCAGTTTAATTAAGCCAAGATCCACTCCCTCCGACCTACTTCTTGGTGTTTGGGGTGCACTGTGTCCCCATTCTCCTACTCATGGTTTTCTCCTTCCACCTTCTGCTAGCCCTGAAAACAGTTTTAGGGTTGGGGAAGAAACAAGATGTAGAAGAGAAGGAAGGAGCTGGGCCTGGTTGATCCTCACCACAACAAAGAGCCAAGTCTAGTGTTTGAGGACCCAATGATAAAACTTTGCCTGAGGTTCCTAAAATTCCATATTTGCAAACTTTTGTTTGAGAGCCTCTATAAGGCACAGTTCTGCATAGCTTTAGTGCTGCATAGGTTTACACTGTATAGGCACCCTAAGGAAACAGATACAGTTCAAGGAACATGTGGGAATAAAGGAAAGAAATGGTGACTGGGCTCTCCATGAAGGTGAATCTCAAGTTCAAACTGTTTCATTAGTATAATCCACAAATGGGTCATTCACAAAGTCCTCATATCACATGACCATATAATTAAAGCAAAGAGAAAATAAATTGTGAGGGGCAGATAATGAGGCACGAGGGTGGTTTTTTTACATACATTTTCGGTAGCCCATGGAGAGTGGAGGGTAAATTTGTCCTACTAACAGGTCAGTATGACATGTGGCTGCATAGGTGAGGACCTGGCCAGGACTTGTATTCGTTTATCTGGAAGAACAATGGATAATAAATTCAGAACACAATTGAGAACAAGAATTTATCATGGATTGTTCTCACAGATGAAGAGCAGTCCGGGGCTTGGGCTCCATCTTTGCAGCCTGGGGTCATATTGACCTGTGTTGGGTATTACTAGATGCAACATAATATCTTCTTAGTTATCTCGTGGCTGGTAGAAATTTTCTCTCCTGTACTGGGGTTGCCCATTAGACCATTGATTCAGCAGAAATATTAAGATGAACACTTGGATTTGAGTATTGGATAACAAGGGGACAGATTTATCATTAGGGCATCCTATTCTAATATTTTACAATGTCTTCAGATCTTTTGTTATATTTTGCCCACAGATTTATTAGAGTGGCCCAGACAGCTTGATAAATGCGGTTACATGATGTTGATGGTTCCCTTTCCCTTTTCCGTTTTTTTCTCCACTCCTCCCAGAACTGCCTGGGAGACGCACCTTCTGTCACTAATGGGGAAAATTCATAATTTGAAAATGTTGCTCCTTCCAAAACTGGTATATCACTATAGAACGGAGGCTTTGTTCATCCCCCAAATCCCATCTCATTAAAATAGACATATAAGCTCTTTTATTTGGACAAATTGACATCCCAGAATATCGTGGAATACACTGATGGCCCCTACTAGACAGGGTGGGCTACCAGTAACCAACCTATCCTTTATATTACATTGCATTCAAATAATATTTGCTATATGGTGGTGAACCACTGACGCAAATAATCCAGCTGTAGTTTTAGAAGCTGCTCCTCTGGGCTTAAATGGAGCATTAGCAGAATTAAATATATATAGGAGAGAAACAATTCATTAAACATCTACTTTGGCTGGGGCAGTCGTTAGAATCACATGACTGTTGTTTACAGTCATGGCCAAAAGTTTTGAGAATGACAGAAATATTATATTTTCACATGATGTGTCCCTCTGGTTTGTCAGATGTTTGTCACATACAGAGATACAAGTGCAATCATATTATGGGGAACAGAAGCTTTTATTGTCAGGTAGGAGGAGTTACTGCAGTGAGTCAGTATCTGCAGGACCTCTCCTTCTTCAGGACCTCTGCAATTCTCTCTGGCAGCTCTCACTCACCTCCTGCACCAAATCCTGACTGATCGCCTCCATTCCTGCACAATCACTGCTGCATTGTGTCACAGTTTGTTGGTTTTTGTTTGTCCCCCGTCTCTTGATGATTGACCACAAGTTCTCAATGGGATTAAGATCTGGGGAGTTTCCAGGCCATGGACCCAGAATCTCTATGTTTTGTTCCCTGAGCCATTTAGTTCTCCCCTTTGCTTTATGGCAGGTGATCCATCATGCTGCAGAAGGCATTGCTCATCACCAAACTGCTCCTGGAGGGTTGGGAGAAGTAGCTCCTGGAGGACATTCTGCTCCCATTCTTTATTCATGGAGGTGTTTTTAGGCAAGACTGTGAGAGTTCCGATTCCCTTGGCTGAGAAGCCGCCCCACACTTGAATGGTTGCAGGAGGCTTTACAGTTGGCATGAGACAAGACTGGGGGCATCGCTCACCTTGTCTTCTCCCAACAAGATGTTTTCCAGATGTTCCAAACATGAATCGAGGATTCATCAGAGAAATGACTTTCCCCCAGTCCTCAGCGTCCACTCCCTGTACCTTTTGCAGAATATCAGTCTGTCCCTGATGTTTCTGGAAAGAAGCGGCTTCTTTGCTGCCCTCCTGGACACCAGGCCTTGCTCCAGGAGTCTCCGCAGTCTCACAGTGCGTGCAGATGCCTCACACCTGCTGCTGCCATTCCTGAGCTCTGCGATGCTGGGAGCCCCATCCCCAAGCTGAAAGACTTGTAAGAGACGCTCCTGGCGCTTGCTGGTCCTTCTTGGGCTCCTGGAGCCTTTTTGGTAACAATGGAACCTCTCTCCTTGAATTCCTTGATGATGCGATAGATTGGTGACTGAGGTGCAATCTTTCTAGCTGCGATACTCTTCCCTGTTCGGCCAGTTTTGTGCAGTGCAATGATGACTGCACATGTTTCTTTAGAGATAACCATGGTTAACAGAAGAGAAACAATGATGCCAAGCACCAGCCTCCTTGTAAAGTGTCCAGTGGTGGGATTCTTACTTAATCCTGACAGATTGATCTCCAGCCCTGTCCTCATCAGCACCCGCACCTGTGTTACTGGAGACATCACTGACACCATGGCAGCTGCTCCTTTAAAGGCGCCTGCAATGAAGTTGAAATGTGTTTTGGGGGAAAAAGTTCATTTTATAGGCAAATATTGACTTTGCAATTAATTGCTGTTAAGCTGATCACTCTTTATAACATTCTGGAGTAGATGCAAATTACCATTATAAAACCTGATGCAGTAAAAATTAACATTTGTATCATTCTCAAAACTTTTGGCCATGACTGTACATCTTACATCGCATTATGGCGAAACCAAAAAAACTTCTGGCTGGAAATTCACTTATATATCACTAGAATGGTTCTTTCTGCTGTCTGTTCTCCAGGGGGAAACCTCTTAAGTCTTGCCATTGCAGAAATATTCCTCACAAGAATTCCTATTGAGAGATCTGCAACATCCCCCACCAGGGCCTTACCTTTACTTGGGTGGTTGTAAACAGCCAGGGCCCAGAATAGCAGGGTGGCTGGCTAGTTCGGACTTGGGCACTCCATGGTGCTTGGTATTGGTATTGGAGTATGGGCCTACTGCCTGGAAGGTCTCCAGCAGGTGGTGTGTGCAAAATAAGTGGAGGAAAAGGCTTATGAAATGAATTTCTCCCTTTGGTGTATATAGAGATCCTTGGATGAAGGATGGGGTAGCCCATAATGGTGAGCCCACGGAGGCTCGTTGTGCAAATCAACTTACAGTTCTTTACTCAACTTCAAATGGCAGGTAATGGCCTCAAAATTAGCAGCAGATTCAGCAGAGCTGGGAAGCTGGCAGGAGATAGCTGGTCCACAGGAAGGGTTGCTCACAGCCTGGTAATAGCATCAGGATGGGCTGTTAGATGGAGCCAAGTCCAGTGGACCTCTGCTCTGGGGCTTAGTCCCCTGACTGGCTGTAGGTGTCAGGCAGTGGCCTGAGACACCTCTGCTTCCTGATATTATGACACTGGCAGGTGCTGCAAACTCCTGTGCTTACTTTACTAGCTGAACTGCAGGACCATGTCCTACCATCCACCAGGGGTTTTTATCCCCCCCCTGGTCAGATGGCAGCACCCTCCAACCAGCTTTCAGCTTGCTTTACAATGGTACAAAAATATCATTGGTTGCTAACATTTCACATTTTAACTCCTGCCTTTCCAGGCAGTGACTTAAAGCTGGAATTACAAAGTTTACCAGGGCATTAGCTTCTGAGTGAGTTGTACATGCAAGGAGAGGGCGCTATTCGCAACTACCACCTAGCCTATGCATTGGCAGGGGTGTTGCACTTCGGATCTAAACTTGAAAAGTTCTTCTGCTGAACTAGAAACCACCAAATCTTCCCTAATTGAAAGCAGATTTGACTCTTAATAATCGCACATATCTGGCTAGAAAGAAGCAGGACAGATCTGGTCATACTGTAATACAATGTACATGTTGTGAGGGAGTGAATGGACTGTAGCTCTTTTTGCTGTGTTAAAAGAATCAGTAGTCCAGGATGGGTTAAAAAACGTAGAAATTTATTTCATCTTTTTTTAAAAAATTCATGAAAACGCATGAACACGTGGAGAACACAGACTTACACAGAGTTATTGCCTACGCGTTTCGGAGAATTCCTTTATCATGGCATAACGTGGACAGGTGATTTTTAAATAGCCTGCCATTGTGATCATGTAATCACGTTAAAGAAACATTGCATTATTAAAAACTTACATTGTTTGTAATATACATATATAATAAAATATCAGAGTGATGCCCTCATTAGAGGACTATGCGAGCAATACATGTAACAAGGAAGTATGCAATTATGTTATATCTGGTAGATCATGTCATGTCTTTTGTTAAGACCTTGGGGAAATCACGTTTCTAATGAGAAAATCCAAAAACTTTCCCTGTTCATAAGCTTCTGCTTATGGTCGCCACCACTTATAGGTCTTTTAACGTCTTCTATTGCTGTGACTGCAAAGTGTGAACAATCTCCTTTGTGTGTTAACCCCTTCACGCTCCGTGACAGATATATCCGCTACGGAGCTATGAAGGGTGTATGAAGAGGGCTGACGGGCTGAGCCCTCTTCATACAGAGATGGGCTTTGCTGCATATTGCAATGAATCATGTGCAAACATGCCATATACCGTATTTTTCGGCCTATAAGGCGCACCAAAAATCCTTTAATTTTCTCAGAAATCAAAGGTGCGCCTTATAGGCCAGTGCGCCTTATATATGAACTTATACAGAAATGTGCTAAAGACAAGATGTACTGTACTTTTACCAGTGTTTAATAGCTCCAACCCCAGAAATTCCCTGCACCTTCCCACACAGAAGGAAAGAGAAGGAGCCACAGGGAACCCCACAGGAATAACACCCTGGCTAAGGAGGGAAGGAGAAGGGGCAGAGGGAGACCGCTTAACCCCTGCTGCATCACCCTGCATTAACCCCCAGCAGCCCATACCTCTGAGATCGGAGCTCTCTGACACGCTGAAGACAAGTTTCCCGGGAAGTGTAGCTGGCTTGAACTGTGCACAGGTCTGCCACCTGCTGGTCATTTTTAGGTACTGCATTTGATCCTGCGCCTTATACTCCAGTGCGCCTTATACTCCAGTGCGCCTTATATATGAAACTAGATGTCTTAGCAGGCATTTATTAGAGGTGCGCCTTATACTCCGGTGCGCCTTATAGGCCGAAAAATACGGTACTGTGATACAGTTGTATTGCAGAATATGGTAGGATCGATCGGATCATCTAGGGTTAATGTACCCTTGATGGCCTAAGAAATAGTGAAAAAAAAAGTTTAAAAAATGTAAAAAATTAATAAATTAAAAGTTCAAATCACCCCCCTATCCCTAGAACTGATATAAAACATAATAAACAGTAAAAATCACAGACACGTTCGGTATTGCCCCGTCCCTGAACATATCCATGGCTTCATCCATGAATTTAAAAAAAAAATGAAATAAATGTCTACGTTTTATAACCCAACCTGGTCTGTTGTCTGAAGCTGGACTTAACATGTATCTCTATGTTGTGGACTTGGAACCGGGTTGTCCGCGCTCCAATACTGCAGGCATCGGTACATGGCTTCCAGGGGAGCTGACTCTCCCTCTTTCTAGTATAAAAGAATCAGTAGCCCACAAAGCTCCTCTTCTTTATACAGGTTTTATCAGATTTTAATAGATTTTCCAAAAATGTGAAACTTTTCGCTAATAACTTTTTAATACTTTAGTACTTTAGCTGTGACTCTTTGTGGGAAGATTTTTATTGCTAGTATTGTGAAGATTACTGACCTTTTGAACACTTTTTATCCAAATGTGTTTTATCCAAACAGCTACAGAGAAGGCGATTGGGAAATTTGACGCTATTTTTTGAGATGTGGTTCACCGCCAAGTAAAACCGGTTTTATATTTTTTATCAGTATTATTGTGCCATGGCAAAACCCAACATATTTCTACATTTTTTGGTTAATTTTTATTTCAGTTCTAAGGCAAAGGATTTAAAATTTTAGTCTTTTTACCATATTTTTACCCCTCCCATTGAGGGATGATCGTTCATACCATTTCCTCTAATAGTACAGTCAATGGTGAATTTGCTCTTGATAGGTGACAATGTGCCCCGAGCTGTCATGGGAATGGATTGTCACTCTCTGATGTTGTCAATGGAGCCACAATCCCAGTGAAAATAGTGGCATCCTCGCCCATGAGCCTTCTTTATACATCCTCATCAGCACCATGACATATAGCTACTTCACCTGTCGTTAAGGACTGCTTTAATATCAAACCCGAAACCAAACCAGAACTGTCCCCTTCAATAAAAATGTATCTGATATAACGTGTGAGATGTTTGTATTTATTTTGTTTTAAAATTAAAAAGATCATTCAAATCTTCAACCCCCTCAGGACTATATGACCCCACTGGGGCAGCTGGATTCCCAGGGATCGGAGTGGCTGGCTGTAGTTGCGGCCCAGCACCAGAATTATGTCACAATGTCTTAGTCCCGGAGAACAGGTCTCAACCACGCCCGTCAGGCCCAGAAGAGGGGGAGGTCACAGTATAGTGAAGGAATTCTGGACACTCCCGGTGTGTGTGTGGTAATAGATCCTCCGACAGGTGGTGTAGCGTACGCCCATGTATCAGTGGCAGGCCCTTGGTCACAGTTGGTGACAGAAATCACGAAAAATAATTTACAGTCTCTTAAACCTCACACACATGGTCCAAAACAGCAGCAGGTAGTGGGTTGTAGAACGATCCCTCCTACAGGAACACCCAAAGTGGTGGATTGGGTGTCTGTGAATCTGGAACTTGGAAAGTACCTCAGCCCAAAACCAGTGGTTAGGAGCTGGTTAGTAGTATCCTGGATTGGCTTTGCTAAATGGGCAGAAAAGTGGCAGTTTCTGTGGTATTAGCACACAGAAACACTGACATTACAAAGAATTGTCAGTAGAAAGACCGAAAGATTTGGTCCTGTACCTACACCAAAGCTCAGAGAAAGACTGACGAGCACACACCTAGTCATAGACTTTATAGACAGAGAATTTATAGACTCTCCTGGGGATTTACAGAGAAACAACCAATCATTAGCTGGGGATTCTACAGGAAAGATAACAAATATTGTAACATAACAAAACCATCTGTTTAGAACCCTTCAGCAATAGGCATATTACAGTGTATTGTGCTGTACCCGGCTCCCTGCCAGAAGCATTTGGTAAGTCCCAAGGGGGCAGCTGCAGCCTGTGTGTGCCTGTGTCATTATCTTCTCCTCCATAGTCTTCCAGCTTGTCACGGGTGCTCCCGCGATAGATGTCACGGATCGTGGGTTCACCCGTGCCTCGCTGTGTTCCTGGCTCTGCTCTGGGTCCCAGCGTGCAGGCTGCACGCTTCCTGCCTTCCAGGACGCATGCTTCCGCTTCTAGGGCGCACGCATTCTGACTTCACAGAACTTAAAGGGCCAGCGTCCTTCCCATTGGCTGGTTTTATTGGCTGGTTTCCTATATAACCCGGCGGCTCCCTTCACTCCCCGCTGGATTTCCAAGTCTTCTCATTGAAGTGAAAGCCTCCTATGTTTATCCCGAGGTTCCGTTCCTGTGTGTATCCAAAGGTCCGGTTCCTGTGTGTATCCTGTGGTCTGTGACCGGTGGTCCATATCCTGTGGTCCGTGTCCGGTGGTCTGTATCCTGTGGTCCATGTCCGGTGGTCCGTATCCTGTGGTCCGTATCCTGTGGTCCGTATCCTGTGGTCCGTATCCTGTGGTCCGTGTCCATGATTCATCTCTATGTACATAAGACTGGAGCGGCCCAATGACAATCCCTGCCCCGGAATGTATGGGGTGAGGACACCCAGGACTATATAAGAGGCTCCCATCACCTGTGGAGATACGGCTGGTGAATATTCCTATAGCAAGGTAAGATATCCTTCATATAGTAACTATCACAAGACGTGCATAGTACCATAGGATGATGCCGGGATGTAGCAGAGCCGGGAGATCTATATGTCATGTGTGCATCTCTCATTATTGCCATGCAATTACTATAATGGCTCTTCCACTGGTTTATATCTGTAATCACCATTATTGCTGCAGTGTGACTACAGATAGAAGTCTATTAGTAGTTGTCATCTTGGAGTTTGTTTAAAGATTAATTTTATTTTTTATGTAAATGTGAAGAGTGAGCAGGGAGGAGGAAGATGTGGAAGGAGATCCAGAGCCCTTAGACTGGAGGAAGTAGAGTGCAGAGGGAGCAAGGAGGAGAGGAGAAGAGCCAGAGCCCTTGAGAACGGAGGAGGGAGATTGCAGAGGGAGCAGGGAGGGGAGGAGAGGAGCCAGATCCCTTGAGAATGGAGGAGGGAGAGTGCAGAGGTAGCAGGGGGGAGAGGGGAAGAGCCAGAGCCCTTGAAACCGAAGGAGGGAGATTGCAGAGGGAGCAGGGTGGAGGGGAGAAGAGCCAGAGCCCTTGAGACCGGAGGAGGGAGATTGCAGATGGAGCTGGGGGGAGGGGAGAAAAGCTAGATCCCTTGAGAACAGAGGAGGGAGATTTCAGAGGGAGCAGGGAGGGGAGGAGAGGAGCCAGATCCCTTGAGAATGTATATCCTGCTATATGTGCCCCTAGTATTACCCTGTGCTGTATATATGCCCCCGGTATATAGAGATATGCTGTGCCCTGTATATACTGTACCCAGAAGATATATTACACTGCTATATCCTGCTATATGTGCCCTAGTATTACCCTGTGCTGTATATATGGCCCCGGGTATATAGATATGCTGTGCCCTGTATATATATGGGTAACAATATGG
>WNYA01000722.1:46694-121523 GCA_019512145.1 Engystomops pustulosus | reverse complement strand
GGAGAGGGGGCGCCGCTTGTGACTGCCGTGAGCGGAGAGGGGGCGCCGCTTGTAACTGCCGTTAGCGGAGAGGGGGCACTGCTGCCTGACATCTGCTGATACCCATGATCTTGTCTCTCGTAGGTTTATCCGGCTTGGGGGGAGATCGCTGTCATGTCAGAGGGAAAACATCTCATCCTGGAGGTGGAGAGGAACCAGTAGGTGTCTGTGTGACTTGTCCGCATTCCGTGTCCTGCACTTTGTGTCTGCTCATTGTTCTTGTGCCTCATCTTTGTCGGGATGCCGTGCCCTGTCCATCTGGCGTGTCACTGTCCCTATGCTGAATCTCTGTCAGGATGCTGTGTCCATGGTACTCGTCGTGTCCGCATGGCCTGCCCACGTGCCACATCCTGCCCTAGTACTTATTGTGTCCGCATGGGCTGGCCACATGCCGAGTCCAGCCCTTGTACTTGTTGTGTCCACATGCCATGACTTTGGCGGTGCGCCATGCCCTGTCCACGTGAGAGTTTTTGTCCATGTGTCTAGTCAGATTTCTGCTTCTTTGTCGTTATGCTGTGTCCTGTCTGTGTGCCACATCTTTGTCTGTGTTTCCTGTCATGTCTGGAGGCTGCATCTTTTTCCGTGTGTTCTGGCCACGTGTCGCGTCTTTGTCCGAGTGGTCCACCTTCACCCCTTCGTGCAGATGTTATGTATTGCTGTTGATGGATCCTGCTTTGTGTGTTGCTACTGTGGATGAGGTAACATTGGGGTAACACACTCCTCGGTGATGGCTGCCCCCATTAGGCGCGGGTGTATCGCGGGGTCAGTGACGACTGTTACGTTCCCTTACAGAGGTCCTGAGATCATCTTCTGCTCGATTAAGAGTCTGATGGGTGGAGCTTAGAAGGGCATAGCCGCATCTGTTACCTGTGCTTCCGCCATATATCCAGACTCTTTCTGAGGGAAATTGTGCATCATTGGGGCAGAAACAGACCAAGAGCCGCCTATTTCCCTCTGGTGCCAGATTAGGAGATTTTTCAGATTTTTGGATGTTTTTCACCCTGGTATAAGATCCCCTAGATCCGGAGTTCTGTGGTCTCCCCTCCCCCGCAGCTGCGCTATCCTGACACGACTGTAAGCGATCCATCCCCCGCCTGTATCTGCTCTGCTTTCTGGGACTGAGATCCAGACAGGACGTGTTTGGGGTGAGGAAGTAACATTGGGAGAAACTGAGCAACGGGAGGGGGGGGGGGGGGGTTACAGTCGTGGCAGGATAGCGCAGCTGGGGGGGGGGGGGGGGGGGAAGAAGTAGAGAACTGACACAGAGTAACAGATGAGCAGCTGTGGAACCTTCCCTGCTAAGAATACAGAGTGTAGAGCCATCAGCTACACAGAGATACATGTGTTCTGGGATACAGGCTGATAGGGTCCATATACGCTATAAAGCTCTGTACTGTAAGAGGGGCACATTACCCAAAACTGGCGTCTATGTACTAAAACATAGGCAAATACGAGGGCGGTTCAATAAGACAGAGGGCGTTACTGAGGGAAGTTGGTGTTATCTTCGTGTGCTGCCATCTATCAAACGACGTCAAAACAAATTGCAGACTGATTGATTGGTTGGTTTGGATTTGGCAGCCATTTGAGTAAGACGTGTTTCGTGAGTTCCGCTAAGATGGATAAAGCACAGTATCGTTCGGTAATTCGCTTTTTGTTTTTGGATGGGGAAAAATGTGAGGAGATAAAAGCAAAGTTGGAGGCTGTTTATGGGGACACTTCACCATCTATGACCACAGGTAGATATTGGTTCAAGGAATTTAAACATGGGTGAACATCCGTTTTTGATGAGGAGTGACCAGGACGCCCGGCAGATGTGGTTACCGAGGAAAAAAGTCCACGACATGATACTCGCTGATCGACGATCGAAAGTGCGCAAAGTAGCAGAGGCCATAGGTTTGTCGACTAGAACGGCAATTAATGTTTCACATGATAAGTTGGCGATGAAAAAATGGTCGGCCCAATGGGTGCAGCGACTGCTCACAGTGGACAACAAGCTGATGCGGCTGGTAACTTCGGAGCAGTGTTTGGAGCAATTTAAGCGAAATCCGAAGTAGTTTTTGTGTTGAGTTGTCACTGTTGATGAAACCTGGATTCATCATTACACACCAGAAACTAAGCAACAATCAAAACATTGGATTTCTCCCGGATAATCTGCTCCAAAGAAGGGGAAGGCGGTCCCATTGGCCGGAAACACCATAGCGACGATTTTTTGGGATGCGAACAGCGTCATCCTTATGGATTTTTTTGAAAAAGGAAGAACAATCCCCACGATAACGCACCAGCATATTCATCCGGAGTTGTCGCCGCCAAACTGCATGAATTGCGTCACGAATTGCTGCCGCACCCCCCGTATTCCCCCGATCTGGCTCCCTGCAACTTTTTCTTATAGCTCCCAGGAAAAAAAATTTAGCTCAATTTAGCTAACGAGGAAGTCATCGCCAAGACAGAAGCGTATTTTGGAGAGTTTGACAAATCCTATTTTTTTTGAGGGGTTAATGGCAGGAACGTTGGGAGAAGGGGTTCTTTCTAAAAGGGGACTATGTTGAAACATAAAAAAAAATTGGGGGGAAAAAATGGTGTCTTCTTTTCTAACACGGGTACTTATTGAACCGCCCTCGTAAACCAAAAGTAGGGTCTATGAAGCTGTGTACTGGAGGAGCAGTGACACTATGGACCTCTCCTCTCGGCACATGTGGGTCCCCGGGCCGCTGTAGCAGGTGGGTGGTGCGGTGACTGGGGGACTTGGGGGTTTGGGGTTGATTCGGTTTCTACTGCTGGAAGAGAAAGCTTTGATTTAAGCAAAACCATCCGTATGACACCCAAATCAGGGCTGAGATAATGGAGCTTATGTTGGGGCCACGCACACCCAATGAGGATCGAGGCAGTACACAGGGTCCCAATTGGCACAGCAGAGGGGAGTGATGCGGCAGGAGCCATGGAGAGGTGAGGCAGGTCTGTACCACTATATAAAGGGTTAATCCCTGGCCACCCCCCCCTCCCCCCCTAGGACCTGCGCACATATTCCTGTGCTGAGGTCATGTCTCTTCAAGATGCTGCTAAGCTCATTGAGGGAGCGGGATGTATCATTGTAGTTACATCAGTCTTCTGAGAACCTGCAGTCCTATGTAACAGCACAGATAACACAGTGATATCTCTCGGAGTACAGATCATGTAGTAGATGTGTCCTGCAGTCCTATGTAACAGCACAGATAACACAGTGATATCTCTGAGTACAGATCATGTAGTAGATGTGTCCTGCAGTCCTATGTAACACTACAGATAACACAGTGATATCTCTGAGTACAGATCATGTAGTAGATGTGTCCTGCAGTCCTATGTAACACCACAGATAACACAGGTGGTACAGTAATGGTACATTGGTATATATAGGTGTATGATGACTATAATCTCCCTTCTCCCCGCAGCCTCCTGCTTGCTCCGGGGTTCACAGAGACGCACTACACGGAGGAAGGGGAGATGGTGACCCTCACCCCCAACCACACAGTAAGTTGTGCAGAAGTTACAGGATGCGGATGTGGTGGCGTGTATCTGGCAGGATCGGGGTCACTTCTTGTCACATCTCCTGTCATATCCTCCTTATCGGTAATATCGTAGATGTGTCAGCTCTTCCTTCCGTCAGATTTTGCAGTCAGCTGCACAAAATTAGGAAGCTGTAGGTGAGCAGACTGACACAGTGCACACAGCCCTTAAAGGGGCCGCAGCCACGACATGTCCAATGTCTATCCACGTCTGTCGGGGTAACATTCATAGTCATTGCTGGCCACAGTCTTCATGGCGGTGGTCTGGGCCACAGTTTGGTGGCTTCTCTTCTCGCTGGGTATAGAGGATGACTCTTGAAATGATAAGTTTGTGTGTAGGCCCTGCACTACAATCACTCCCATTATCCTCCCTTCAGGAGCACTGTTACTACCACGGTCAGGTCAAGGGTCACCACTCGTCTTCAGTGGCTCTCAGCACTTGCTCAGGGATCAGGTAAGACATGAAGAAACCTGTTGGGTCTCCTATTTCACAACTTGTCCATCATTATGCCCAAGGCTTCTCACCAATCCTGCTCTTCCTTCCAGTGGCCTCATTGTCCTGAGTGCCAACAACAGCTTCTACCTCCACCCTGGGTCTGGGCCGAGCTCCAGAACCCACAAGCTGTACCAGACCAAGCACCTGCCCATTCTCAGAGGGGGCTGTGGACATGACGGACATTCTTATCATGGCACCTCTCACCTGGAGGACTTCATCGCTCAGCCCGTACACCACAGGGTAAGGCCGATGGGACAGCTCACCAGGCAGATCATTGGGCATGTAGAAGAACTTTACCGGTAGAGATTCCCTTTAAGAACTTGTTAAAAAATAGGGACACTTGATCAATCAGTGCGCTCCGGCCACTTACATGAGTCAATGCAGATCTTGGCCTTCCTCCTCTGCGGTGTAGAGTTCCACCTCGTGGTCATTGGGGAAAGATTTCTCTCTAAGACTTAATGATACTTCATCTCCCCCTTCTGGCCACGTACTCAAGTGTCTCCTCCTCAGAAGATGGGATCACATGAATGTAGTAAAATGGGCACACAATGATTTCATATAAGGCACGGTAGATTTACGAGAGCAGCCCCGTCACTGCTGATTTCTGGTCCTATGCACCATCTATTCTTACAGATGAAGAGAAATGTGTGGGAGGCTCAGAAGTACATGGAGCTTTACATTGTCGCTGACCACTCACTGGTGAGGTTATTTATATCTTAGATGATTCTAGAACACGAGCTTCATTCCTCTGTCACCCCCGATGTCACGGTGTCCTCCTTTTGTGCTTTTGTCTCCTTCTTCACCCTCCTATTGTGCGATGTTTCCTCCTCGGCGTAAGCCCTTTCTCAGGTGTGATTGTTCTGCGGTAACTACAGGACCCATTGCAGTACCTTTTTCTTAGCTTGTTTGACCATTTCCATTAGACTGTTGTTATTTTAACCTTCATTTCTTGTATTCCTTCTTTTACCATCGCTCTATGTAGGTCCCAGTGGGTTTGTCAGTGGATTGATGTGGACCCCTTTATTGTCCCTTATTACGGTTTTGTAGTTTTAGCCATTTTACACCTGCAGAATAGTTCTGATCTCTTTTCTTCCGCCTTTTCTTTTCTCTGTCTCTCTCATTGTCTCCTGTGTTTTCTATGTAGCCCCATCTTCCCTTGTCTTAGGTTTAGCCATTTCACACCAGATCCATTTTTCCTCTTTTGTCTCCTGCCTTCTCACTAAATGTATGCCCCATCTCTATCATCCCTTCTCATTTGTGCTGGGCTGGTAAGTGACCCCATCGCTGTCCCTTTTCTGTTATAGTTTTTACTACCTTTTGCCTGCATTATATACACATTATCCTTTTATCTTATCCTATAACTTTGTATTTCTCTGGTTGACAGTACATGAAACAGAGCAGGAATTTGGGACACACAAAGCATCGCATTATGGAGATTGCCAACTTTGTAGACAAGGTGAGCTTGATACCCTCCAGATACCCTCATACACATAACAGATTGGATACAACAAATATCAGGCCTAGACATGCACCATACTGTTGCTTGAAACTGTAACATTGCACAATTGCCCATTAGATTTTTCTATAATGTATGGCGTATTATATAATTACCGGTCCGGGGATCCTTCTGCCAAAAAATTACCATCTTAATTACCAATTACCATCTACAAGCCGGACGCGAAGGTCACAGATGACCTCTCATCTTCCATACTAATTTCGTCTTCCATACTAATGTTCTCTGTTGTCATCTGTAGTTTTACATGTCAATGAACATCAAAATTGCTCTCATCGGCCTGGAGGTGTGGACGGAGAGGGACCAGTGCGATGTCCGGGAGGACGCCAACAGCAGCCTAAAGACCTTCCTGGCCTGGAAACAGAAACTAAGACTTAAGAAAAAGCATGACAATGCCCAGCTGGTCACGTCAGTATCATCACTATATTGTACACTGGATGCTACCCACTCCCCACACACCCCAATAATTGTACCCCAACCCTCCAATTAAAAAAAAAACCTCTATGGGGCATTGATATACCTTCGACAATTTAAGTTTCTGTCTCTTCAAGGGGAGTGACCTTCAAAGGAACAACCATTGGAATGGCGCCTCTAGAGGGAATGTGCACGGCCGATAATTCGGGCGGAGTCAGTATGGTGAGAACTTGATGCACTTAATCCTTCTGTAAATATTTCTACCATATTGAACCATTACACATTGGTCTGTCCTCCCAAGAAATATGGAACGGAAATATGGAACTAGACTTTCCTGTGATCTGCTTAGATGTCAATTGGATGTCAGGGTTGGAAACCAAGCACACGGACATGCTAGCGTGTCATCTCCAAAAGGATCTGCTCTTCTTTTAGCTTCTTATGCCCTAGTTTTTACAAAAAAAAAAGAAAAAATATGAGAGGGGCTCTGGGCTCCATAGATGTTGATTGAGCCTGAAGCCCCTTCAGGGCATAAAAAGCTAAAAGAAGAGCGGATGCTGCCAGAGGATGTAAGTGTGCTTGATTTACAATCCTTCATCCTGGTGGTAGATGTTGTTTAAGAGCGTGGCGTTTTTTTTTTTTTCACTGATATCAGGACCACTCAGAGCTGGCGATCGGAGCAGCGGCCACCATGGCTCATGAAATTGGACACAACTTTGGGATGAGTCACGACAAAGACTACTGCTGTGTGGAGGCCACTCCTGAGCAGGGCGGATGCATCATGGCAGCAGCCACTGGGTGAGTGAGGACTCCCATCACCAGTCTACAGATTGGTGACATCAGAGCATCAAGTCCGGCGTTATCTCAGTCGTTAGATTAGTGGGTGTCTTGGCGGGCTCAGGCAGGATGGCTCAGTCGTTCTTCCACCCCACAGTGATGTTATATTATCACTCTAATGACCCGTCTTCCGCTTCTCCTCCAGACACCCCTTTCCTCGTAAGTTCAGCTCGTGCAGCCAGCAGCAGTTGCGCAGTTTCTTCCAGAAGGGTGGCGGCATGTGTCTGTTCAATATGCCAAACACTGACGATCTGGTGATGGGGAAAAAGTGTGGAAATGGCTTCTTGGAGGAAGGAGAGCAGTGTGACTGCGGAGAGCCTGAGGTAGGTCCTGCCATGCGATAGGTAAATGCTCACGCTTCTCTGAGGTCTGAACTCTGGACTATATTCCTGCAGGAATGCACCAATCCGTGCTGCAATGCCAAAAACTGCACCTTGAAGGAAGGAGCGCAGTGCGCACATGGAGACTGCTGCCAGGACTGCAAGGTGAGGATGATGTACTCAACAAGAGTAGAATGCCAGGCTGCGAGAAGTTACCAGTCCCATGGATACATTCTATTTAACATGCTATAGGAGGTCATTTCTCTTTTTTGATAGTTAAAATCTGCGGGAACCCTCTGTCGCGAGAAGTCAGGAGCTTGTGACCTGCCAGAGTTCTGCAGAGGAAACAACCCGTTCTGCCCGGCCAATGTCTACATGCTAGACGGCTCACCCTGTGCCTATGGCGAGGCCTACTGTATGAACGGGATGTGCTTGACCCACGGACAGCAATGTCTACACCTCTGGGGATCAGGTATTCATCACAAGTAATTATGGGAACGCAATTGTAAATCTGATTTGTAAAGTGCAATATATAAATGGTGACCCAAAGTGGGCAAGGCCGTTACTAGGACGATTGTAGATCATTTTGCCTTGTAGCTTGATGTATTCAGTAGAGTTTTTTGTAGGTCAAAGGGGTGATAAAAATCCATATCACACATAATAACTTGTTACCCATACAAGATTTTTTTCCATCTATATCTCCTCTATCTTTTCCAGGAGCCCGACCGGCACCCGACATCTGCTTTATTGATGTGAACAAGGCCGGGGATAGATACGGGAACTGCGGAAAAGACAGCCAAGGACAGTTTGTCAAGTGCAAAGCCAAGTAAGTCACGTCAAAACCACGTAGGATGACATAGAAGCCTATGACCCATTCCCTATGATGACCACTGCAATCCATGTGATAGCCAAAAATATATATATTAAAAGGACCCACAACTGCCGGATAGCTCCCCATTTCCAGGATCTTGGCTAGTGTCAAGGTACTGAAGGACTGGTACTTAAGTACTTTTCCTAAATGAAGTACTGGGTGGTGGGGTTTTAGTGGAGAATCCCAAAGAGAAGTTAGGACAGTAGGGTCACAACATGGTATTGACTCCAGGAAGAACCTATCATATAGATATAACAATTCAAGTCTTGTTGGGTTTGTTGTAATCCCATTACTCTTGATATTTTTGACAGAGATGCCAAGTGTGGAAAAATTCAGTGTCAGAGCAGTGCCCAGAAACCCAAACACGACAACACAGTCTCCATGGACACCACTATCCAGATCAATGGACACGAGGTGAAGTGTCGAGGCACGCACTCCTACTCGTTGCAGGATGAAGGCGACTCTTCAGACCCAGGGTTGGTCATGACTGGGACCAAGTGTGGAGATGGCATGGTGAGTCTATACAAGGCTCAATGGTGAATTGTACATAGTCCAGGGTCAATCATATACTTGGATGTTACCATATGTGGAAACCATGATCCATGCATGGTGGTTTACTTGGTAGATAAAGTCTTGGACTATTGTTGTGCATACGATTGGTCAGTAGTAAAGACTGAACAACTACTTACTATTCATAGGAGGTGCCAGCTAACCAAACTGCTATATCCATGGTAGATCCAAAGCTAGAGCTAGATGCTTGGCATATGTAAGGTGTACTATCATTCTACCAGAGGTTAGATAGTTCTATGTAGTTCTCTACAGGATATCCACTGTCTGACCGTCTGACATTGTCTCTTTCTAGGTGTGTAAAGATAGACAGTGCCAGAATGCTTCCTTCTTCGAATGGGATGAATGTATAGCTCGATGCAATGGGCATGGGGTGAGTTTTTACATATACACAGTTGAGGCACCTCCTCACACTTACTGTGCACCATTTATCTTACTGTAATTTTTTTTTTCACCATTATCTAGGTGTGCAACAGCAACAGAAACTGCCATTGTCATGCTGGATGGGGCCCACCATACTGTGAAACATCCGGCCATGGGGGAAGCATTGACAGTGGACCAGTCTCCGATGACTGTAAGTTAGTCCTTGGGGATAGATATGTGATTTCTATGCTCTAGATCTTTCATCATTATGTAGTACAGAAACATCACCATAGGTGCAGAACATGACCAATACTATGGTTTCCTCCACAGTTCAAGAAGGTCTCATTGTCTTCCTGCTCCTTCTGTTCCTGGTCATCCTTCCACTTGTTGGGTTTGGGATTTACTATTGGTACAGAAAACCAGATTCTCAACTAAAGAAGTGGCTCCAGAAGAGCAGAGCTAAGTGCAGGTAAAATTTCATCATCAGGCCCCCAGTATCTACCAACTGCTGCACAGCAATGTCCTAATTAGAACAACAGTCCTACTGTTTAATAGGTTAAAGTCCTCGATGGGACATTCAGTGGTCAGTGTGCTGGAGAAGGAGCACTTGGTCATTCTCCATTAATAGCTCAAAAGAGAAATTCTTTAACATCCTCCAATTGTCTTGTTGTGCAGCTTCTTAATGTAGAACAGCTCTCGATAGAACCCTTACATATTTACCCATGAATTCTTGACTTATTTATAGATAACATTTGAGCCAAGACTGCTCATATCCAATGTATTTGCGAACTTTTCGGTCATTTTACAGACTGGGAAGCTTTCGTCATCACCAGTCGGGCAGAGAATTCTCCAACATCTTCACTCAACACAGATGTCCTCCTCCAGCCGCATCTCCAGCAACCCAGAAGGTAATGGGAAGAAGATGGAGTGGTGTAGTAATAGTAGCAGTTATGTTTTTGTATGACCGGCCTTGGGGTAAACAAGAAACCGACGACTCAACTTCAGATATTGGTTTTCTTAAACCTATTGGATTGATATCCAAGCACATTTATATTGTGACAATCACTGCTTTTTTTGCATAGAGTTCACGATCCACCTTGTATGGGAAAAATGGTGCCACGCCAGTGATCTCTCAGCCAGTCAACATTGTGCGCCCACTTCCAATGCCAAGCAGCCAGGTACCAAAGACCATTATACAGCTGAAACCATCAAGACCTCCTCCTCCACCAATCAAGTCCTCTCCAGTCATACCAGCAAAGCAGGAGGGTCAGCACGCAAAGCTCCTGCCCCCTAAAAAGCCACTGCCATCATGTCCTGCCCGGACCCCACAGGTACCTCTATTTGGTGACCAGTGTGAATCCTACAAAAGATAATTTGTTGCGTTTGGGACACATTACCTCATAACATTCATGACCACATAATTTAATCCCCTTCCCTTTTTTTGTCATTTAAGCTGAATCCACCTCGGAAGCCGCTTCCCGGGAATCCTGTCCAAAAAGAAGGCCTACTGGTGAAGACTCCAGGTACAAACATCAAGCCTCCGCTCACCAACTCAGCCGTACAGATCAAATCCTCTCAATGGTAGGTGACATATCCTACTGTGTTGTGTGTCTGATGAACAATGTGATGATTGCCCTACGGCAAATATTTGTGACATAAAAAGCAAAAAAAAAAAAATTGAAGGCGATTTATTTCCTTGTGGAGATACGATCTGGCTCAGGAAATCTTAAAAAGACAATGCACCCTGGTAATAGGTAGGTCTTTCTCCAGAAAGAGGAAATCTGTCCTTCCAGTGGGTCCAATATCCAAATTAATTGTACATCAACGTTTCTTATTTAAGAACCTTGAAATTGGTTTGGGTTCCGGGTTCTTGCTCCTGGTGAGATGGAAAGAGCGTTATATGTTCTAGTAGAGGCTTTATATGGTGTCCTACAGGAAATGCACCTTGGGAAATGTTCTGCTTATTAGCTCTTCTCCAGGTAGAAAGACAACAACAAAAAATTCCAGGGCCAAAACTAACTGATTTATGTCTTCTTCAGGCCAAAACCAGGCAGCCGAGTCCAGGCCACAGCTGCAGCCTTTCTCCAGAAGCAATGAGGTGGTCAGTGATCTAGAAGTGGGAGACAAAGCCAAGAACAAGGAAATAGGCCATCCTGTTATTTGCACTTTTTGGACAAGAAGACCCTAAAACCTCTAATATTTCCATCTTGAGGCCATTGACACATCACAACAGTGATCACAGTGGACACTTACCAAGCCTGAGGTACCTGAAGCCACCCACAGTCTTCTAACGTGTACGTGGAATGATGTCCTCAAGTCCCAACATCTGGTGATGTTCTACTGGACCTGGTCATTCCTGTGGACCATTAATTTTACCTTTTTAGTGCCTTATTTGTTTAATATATGTAATAATATTGGGGTACATAGAGAAAGTCTGAACTCTAAGCCAAAAAAATGGATTTTTTTCTACCCAAGTGTTCATGAAGTAACTGGAGAGAAGTTCTGCTACTTATCCTGATCATCTAATCATATATAATGGTGATACTCAGATTCTTCTCATCTGTAACTCCGTCCAGGTCCATTATACCATCCGTCTATGCCCATGACCTATCCATTTTATACAGTCGTGGTTACATGAGAAGATGACGTGGAGGGAGCCGTAGGGAAGCCATTTTTGTTTTTCAGAAGAAGACCCATTGTTTTCCTACACATTTTTGAACAATAATTTCACTGAAGGCGGTTACTTTTCACTCCATGTCTATGCATCCAAGCAGTTTATGAAGAACACGTTGATAGACCGTACACGCAATGAACCAGAGGTCCGTCATCTGGTGTGGCCATATTGTTATCTGGGTATAATGATTTACTTCTCCATGCCAGGCACGAGACATATATATATATATGCCCATCATGTATCTGCGTGTGACATGTTCCCATACATAGAGATTATATTATCTACTGTACGCACCAGCAAGAGTTTACACTGTCCTCTGAAGTTCTAAGAAATCGTGCAATATGATCAGTATACTATATACTACCTGGTGCTGAGAAGCTGGATCCTTGGTGCTCTGTGGATCTCGGTACCACTACCACCCACGGGCCCCAGCATTAGAGAAGACTACGGCTGCCAGGGAATACTAGGGGTGGTAGATAAGTCTTGGTACTTTACTCTGAGGTCGCTGCTGCGTTTTTACCTTTCTAAAGTCATATGTATACGAATGTGAAGCGTGTACATTTATACTGTCAGCATTGAAGAGTCCCACTCACCTATTTATTATATGGGATGATATGATAGCGAAGCAGGATGGTGACCATTTCCGGAGCATATGGCGCTTTAATGCCAAGTTACTGGCAAAATGTATAGGAAACAAAATATATATTAAATATAGGAAGGAAATTAGTTTTATATGAAAAATAGTGGGTGTCTCCTGTGTTTATTGACCACTGTAAGTATAGGGAACCGCCGTGGGGTCTGCACTGATGCCAGAGTAACGGATTGTATCTAATCCTCTCCCTGACCGTACCGCTTCATCCCTCTAGTCTGTATCTCTATGTATTGACCCCAGGCTGCCACACCAGGACAGCCTGACAGGTGCCAACCTCAATACTGCCGAATGTTTACAAGGCTCAGCGCCCTGAGCCGACTCCTCTTATGATGTGCCAATCATTTTGTATTCTATTTAATTTTGTGGTACAGAAAATAGTTTTGTTTTTAATAAATTGGAATTTTTCTACTGGTGTTTTGTCCTATATTCTCTACTCTGTCACCCTCCTCCAGACCAGCAGGTGGCAGATCCGAGCCATGTCATTTGCTAAAATTCTGGCAGAGAACAGAAATAGTTTTGTGAACATTTGTTATGTTGGGATTTGTTTTTCTGGAAAGGTCTAAAGAGAACAGAACGTTGGCCAAAAGAAATGTGTTAATAAATGGTCCCAGCCCTAGAAAAACCTAGTTATCCTGCAGAGTGATACTGAAACAATTCATAGTCTATGCCAGTGGTGGCGAACCTATGGCACGGGTGCCAGAGGTGGCACTCAGAGCCATCTCTATGGGCACCCTTGCCATCACCCAAGGGCAGTGTTCGTTTGACAGGACTTAAGGCCTCTTGCAGCCCAGGACCCTAGATGGAAGCTACAATGATAATCCAAACTTCTTCTCCTTCTTTCTACTGTATTGGTGTCCTCGGGTGCCTATACAATTCAAATCTGCGAAACAGCAGGAGTAATAAGTTACTGCTTAAATTGTCGCATTGGCATGTTGCGAAAAATACATGGGTTTTGGTTGTAGTTTGGGCACTCAATGTCTAAAAGGTTTGCCATCACTGGTCTATGCTCTTCTTACTTTACATCCATCCAAAGGCTCTGTATACATCTATATCCATCACCTAACAATTATCCTTCTTTATTCCACCACGGACATGCACGGTCAGCTCCACCAAGGTTGGAGAGAGATGGGTCTGAGTATCTGCAGAAGGGAATAAGGGTTTACAGGAGGAAAGATTGTTAGAGAAAGGATAGAAGGAAGGAGAAGAGTGGGGCCAGGTTGAAGATGGGTGGAAGGAGATACTATGCTCTGCATGATCACACTGATGGGGATATCAAGGAGAGGACAATGAAAAATACATTTTACAGGATGGATAAGGGAGCACTGCTTCTTGGCTACATTGCAAGGGAGACCCCTTATCATCAAGCATGACTTTCAGGAAGCCTAACGACATGATGTGAGATTAAAGCCAAACCAGTTATCTATTCCAGAAGGAACAGATCCCCAGCTGTGCACAGCGCTGTTTCCTTTCAAGGTCTTTGCAGTGGAGTGAAGCAAACTGGTCTAAGAATGAGGGGCATTTGACTTGGGTCTGAGTAACAGAAACGGTCCTGGCTCCGGGCCTGGAAATGTCGGACCATACAAAGCATCTCCTCTAGAAATGAGCCCATTGTTACGTTCATCATTAAGGCGCCGATTGACATCCTTCTCTGTGCCTTTAATGACCTGTTACACTACAAAAAGTTAGAGAAGGGGAATCAGGTGTCTTCTAGATTAGATTATCTAGGGCCAGATCACAGCTGTCAATGCCAAGGTCAGAGGTCATAAGGTCACTTCGGGGGTCTTGAGAACTTTTCTGGCCACCATGGATGTGGAATATTATCACACTAACATTCCCAACAAAGATGAAATGATGGAATAGCGGCACGTCGTACACACATGGAGAAGCACAACCACATGGAGAAGCACAGCCAATAAAAAAAAAAAATTCTGAGTATTGGAAACACTTTTGTTCATGAGCCACTTAATCATTCTACCACCCACCTCCCCTACATCATATGTGTCTCCAAAGCTGTGGTTTATTGTGTAACATAGGTGTACGCCATGTCATAGTACAATGCAACCGGATAACAAACCAAACATTACTTGCAACTCTGGAACTGTAGGTTCCCTCAAAGTATCCTAATCTTATGACCGTTTAGCTACTGAGGTTTGAGCCCCTTCAATGAGCTCTAGCCCGAGTGTCCCCTGATCTATTCCCCAGGGTCCAGGGTGTAGTGGGCCCACACCAGTTGCTCCATGGCCGGGTAACTGATCAGTTAAGGGATAGACACGGTCAACATGCAGATTGTTCTTCCGCAAAGATCACTCGGAGTCTATGCAGTGAATAATGTGTCTTACCCAAATCATGGGCCCCAGATACTTCCGAACTTATTTGGACAATTCCTGTGTTTGTATACGACTGTCTCACCAGGAAGCATTTGATTGATTTGCGATTTCCACATTCGTATTGTCGGCGTGTTGGGGTCATACCGCCGGAGCGCTATATATTTTCTTGCTATGAATAATGTTTCCTGCAGCGAAATGAGGTGATAATGTGTCCAGTCTTCTTCTGATAAGACCCCGGGAGGCAGACCCCAGGTACACATGGGACCGTCAGGGTAATAAGTCTAGTGAGAAAATCTGTGATATGTTTCTGGATTCTTGCTATTGGTGTACATTCCAATATAAGATGCATGAAGTCGACATCCAAGGAGCCACATCTCGGACAGGCAGGGGAATGTACCCGACCCATTTTCTGCATGTGTACCGGAGTGAGGTACACCTGATGGGAAATATATAATTGTGTCATATGGTTATTTATGGACGGGGACACTTTGGTGTGAGAAGATAGTAATTCAGAGTCAGTCTCCTCCGATGGTGATCACATGAGTTGTTTCCATCTGTTCAAAGTGTACGGTGGGCAATGCTCCGCCTTTTCCATAATTCCATAAGTTGCCTTGCCCTTTTCCAGACTTGTATGGCTTAGCCTGTGGATGGGTAGTAGGGAAGTTTGTAATCTGGGAACACCCTCCAATATAGACCAGAAGTAAGAAAGCCCCAAATAATAACTCGGATGCTGTTCTGAATTGGGCATTGAGCCTGGGATTACCCAATGATATAGATATTGCAGTTGCTAAATAATAAAGGTAAACGGCGGGGAGCGCCATACCAACCTGTCGTTTAGGCTTTTGCCGTGTTTGTAGACAAAGGTTCGATCTGGAGTTCCCCCATATGAATTTGGCGGTGTTGGAGAGTAATTCAGAGAAAAACCTCTTGGGAATGGGCACTGCAGTGTGCTGTAGGATATAGAAACACTTTGGTAATTTGACCATTTTTACAAAGTTTATGCGGCAGCAACTTCCACACATCACATTTCATTCGAATAAATGCCAATAAGGGGTCTGTAATATGTTGTAGGGTATGTTGGTGAAATTTAGTAGCTATTATTCCTAGATATTTGAACTGGTTGACTACTGTGAGCACTAACAGGTTTCCAGGTCCTCTCCAGGGGGAGGCACATAGGGGCATGTACACTGATTTGGACCAGTTTGTCTGTAAGTCAGGGTAGGAGCCGAAGTTGTTAATGATGTCCATTGCTCTAGGGAGCGAGGCTGTTGGGTTAGAAAGGAAGAGAACCTTCTATCTTCTCTGCTGCCTATTCTAATCCCTGCGTACTCCGAGTCTCTTCTTAAATATAGTTATAGTGGACAACCATGGCGATGGAATTCTGGGGCGAGGGAGCCGGTCAGTAGTAGTTTGCTTCTTGAAGGCGCCGGGCCAACTACACGATCTTATCCCGATTACTGCTATTCAGAAATCATGCCAGGAAGGGCAAGGTGGAGTTCCAGGTTTCGTAGGGCCCACAGGCTCCCTACGTGCTCACTCTAATGAGAATGTTGGAGAACTCTACATCAGGGAACACATTTTTCATCCATCTCTCCATGAACATCTCTGGATAACGTCCCTCTGCCCTCTCCAGGAGCACAATTTCTCTTATGTTGTTACGCCTCAGTCTGTTTTCTAGGTCATCTGCCTTTTGTTTCATCATTCCTGAGGCTGTAGTGAGATCCGTAATGGTGTTGGGGAGAGGTGCTGCGTGATCCTCCACCGGGGATATCCGCTCTACTGTATGCTGTACTCTCTCTCGTAGGCTTTGCATATCTTGCCTTAACAGACCAACATCCATCTGCACTTCATCTAAGGCCCCTTCCATACTTGCAAGTGTAGAACAGGCCTAACTTTCCCGTAAGGGAACTCTTACAGGCATCAATAGCATCTAGGACCTGGTCAGTCACTTGTTTCAAAGTAATCTCCTCCGTGTGTTACTCGGTGTTAGAGACGGCATTAGAATATTTAGTTTATGATGGCCGTCGCCTGTCTTGGCGCAATGAGCTTGCTATAACCCCCTACGTCTAGCTGAGGAATAATGCAAAAATCGGATTGTCCGCTAACATAGAGATCTTTGGTATGAAGTCAGTGGAAACGTATTAATTGGCGATCGACGCTTAAATCTTGTCATGAGACAGGGGGAAGTCATTGCAGGTTTATAACAGTACACAGTATATGGGAGCGTTGAGAGTATGAAGGGATGCAATTCTGCAAGGTGACAGCTGGGCGGCAGGATAGGTTAAGAAAGGATTGTCCCGTGCAGCTCCCGGAGCTCAGCGAGAGTGTCCCATGATATAAAAGGAGGCCAAGAGGTGGGGGTGCATTATGGTGCCTCTTCTCTCATTCTGGTACCTCAGGGGTTATATGCACCAGTTCCTGGGGTGCTGTCCTGCTCTCTCCCACTAAGTACTGGCGCCCTCCTGTATATGCATAGGCTTATGTATGGGAGCTGTCTGTCTCTCCGTGCATGTGCAGTGGCCTGGGCACCACAACTTGCCCTGATTCCGGGTGTCTCTCTACTCAGGTCCCTGACATATCGGTCGGATGTCAGGAGGCCACGGCTGTTGGGATATGGCAGTCCTCCGTGCTACTTCTGCACTGTATGCTGCGGCAGCACCCGCCGCTCCCCACCACATGGCTCATTACCGGGGGCTCTCAATCTCCAGTGGAGGTCTAGTTGGGTCTGGTTCAGCTCCAGCTCCTGGATGCTCAGGGCACCGATCAGAGGTGAGGTGACCAGGATGGTGAGGGATCGGTACAGAGTTCACTTAGGTACTTCCTGCCATGTTGGCTGCTGGCCACACCCCCAAAAATTAAGCTATTCTGGAGATCACAATATAAATTAACTGGTTCACGACCGGCCGCCGTGTATTCATGCATACTGCAGCAAAGACTTACCGGTAACACCGGCGATCGGTGCTAGCACAGCAATTGCTGCTGGCAAAGCTGCCGGCAGCCTCATGCGCCGCCTAGGATCGTCGCTCCCCGTGACGTCATCAGGGAGTCGCGATCCGTCTCCATGGTAGCCTCGGGTCTTCGTTTTAGCACATTGTAATGAATGAGGAGGAAAATCCCCATATACTGCCCCATATACTGTATTATGGCAGTATATGATATGATCGATCAGACAACCTATGGTTAAAGTACCCTAGGGAGTCTGAAGAATAGTAAAAAATAAAAAGTTTAAAAAAAAAAAAAAAAAAAAAAAACACCTAAAAATTCAAAATCACCCCCCTTTTCCTAGAACTGACATGAATATAAATACAGTAAAAATCATAAACACATTAAGTAGACACGTCCGAAAATGCCCGATCAAAATATATTAACGGTTTTTCAATGCGTTTAACCCCGTAACGGAAATAGCGCACTTTTTTGCCATGTTGAAAAATATAAAAAAAAAATCTATGAAAAGTGATCAAAAGGTCGTACAGTCCTGAAAATAATATCAAATGTCGCAAAACAATGACACCACCCACAGCTCCGTACACCAAAGTATAAAAAAAAAAAAAGTTATTAGCGCCAGAAGTTGACAAAATTTAAAAAAAAAAATTGTACAGGAGATTTTCATTTTTGTAAATGTATGAAAACATAAAACCTGTACAAATTTGGTATCCCCGTAATCGTACCAACCCAAAGAATAAAGAAGACCTGTCATTTGGGGCGCTCAGTGAAAGACGTAATATCCAATCCCACAAGAAAAATGGCGCAAATGCGTTTTTTCACTGCATTTGGAATTTTTTTTCCCACTTCCCAGTACACGGCATGGAATATTTAATACTGTCACTATGAAGTGCAATTTGTTACACAGAAAACAAGCCCCCGCACAGCTCTGCACGTGCAAAAATAAAAAAAGGTATAGATTTTTGAAGGTGGGAAGTGGAAAATGAAAAAACAGATAAGGGCCCGGTCCTTAACCGGTTAAAGACAGCCGCTTCCCCATAACAATATACCTCAAACCAACAGACCTACTCCAGAAATAACAGCCCCAAAGACACAAAACAATCCATCATATACAGCCAAGCTGTACGCTACAACCGTATCTGCTCAGACAAGACCTGGAGAAACACCTCCGACCGACCAAAAGTTACTGACAACCAATTAAGCAGCAGCCATTAAGAGACCAATTACTCACATATAAGGAGACCCAACAGGAGGCCAGAGTACCCCTAGTGGTCACTAGTAGAATTCCTTAAAGAGGACCAGTCACCCAAAATTTCGGCACTAGGATCTGCTTACTAAAGTAAGCAGCTCCTAGTGCTTGAAAAAAAACGCTGTAGTGTCAGCGGAAACCTCCGGTAAACGCTATCTAACACTGCGGCGGGGTACAATGTAATTGTCCGACAGCTAAGTGGTCCGATGTATTCATGAGGGGGCGGGGTTGAGGCGTGGTTAGGGGCGGTGACTGCCACATGTTGCGCGGCAGTCACTGTCGGCCTATGGAGCGACCGGGGCGGTCTGGGGAAGAGGCAGCACCTCGGACCACCCCCTCATGAATACATCGGACTGCTTTGAGAGCTGTCCGATGATTACATTGTACCCAGCTGCAGTGTTAGAAGGATACAGTTACCGGAAACTTCCGGTAACGCTATCAAACACTGCGGCGTTTGTTTAAGCACTAGGAACTTTAGTAACATCTCCTAGTGCCGAAATTTTGGGTGACTGGTCCTCTTTAATGTTACCAGGAATATCACATTTTTGGATGCTATATTTTAGCTATCGGGCTATGGTAGCTCCTGATGCTGGAAGACCTTTGTTTTTTCCTACAAACTGAATACATTTCTTATTTCACCTACGAAAAGATTTAGTGTTTAAGATACTGGATGACAGCCCTTGGTACATCAAATGAATGCCAAGCGCTCTCTCTAGAATTTGAAGGAGGGAAGTACAATCTCCTGATTACAGTGAAATTCTGTGACTACTTGTGGTAAGAATGCCGGATCTAATTTGAGTGTTATTCTGTCTGAAGATATGGACAGTTCTGGTTCTGTACATGATAGGCCCTGGAATTCCCCAATTCTCCGTGCTGAGATTATTGCAACAAGATAAATGTTTTTTAATGCGCGTTCCTTAATGTTGGAATCTTCCATGGGTTCAGATGGAGATGTTAGAGTTGATGATTTGGGAACTTCAGATCTTGAATTAGGACTAGTGTCTAGAGTCTAGTGCCAGCCAAAATTACTATTTTTATCCATCTGTGATTTGCTAGTGGTGGGACAAAGCAGGCACTAAGGGCCGAAACTTGCCCCCTGTCCCTTCGAGAAGCCTTCCTGTAGGAAGCCGAGAATCTGGCCTATATTTGGTTTAAACAAATCTGGGGGAGATTCACACCAGGATTGGAACTTCTTCCATGTATTTAGAGATATTTTTTTGTAACATGCGACTAGCAGACAGTTAATTACCTGCGTGGATAGTAATTTGGTTAAGAGGAGGCCTTCTTCAGGAGTAGGCCGATAGATGTAGTCCATCAATTTCTGGATGTAGAAATGGAGCCAATTGTAGGAGATCCCTCCTCAGGAGAAGCTGTGCCATTCCTGACACTGACAGATTCTGGGAACAAACCTTTTTTGGGCCACCAAGGTACAATCCAGATTACAGTGGAGTTGCTCGACTGGATCTTTTGCAAGACTCTCGATAGGAGAGGAAAGGTTGGAAATGCGCAAGCAGATTTCATTTCTCAGGCCGGCAGGAGACTCTTTTGGTGACAGAGAAAAGAAGGTTTCGATCTGTGTGTTCTTTCTGGTGGCAAATAGGTCTATGGATGGTTGTCCCCAAATTTTGGTTTGGGATTGAAAGACCTCCTGATTTAGAGACCAATCGTGTGGGGGTCTAATTTTTCCATGCTCAGAAAGACGCCTCGATAGTTCTCTGACCCTTTTAGAAACAATTCTGATAACACATGTAGATTCTTTTCTGCCCAGAGAAAAATTTTTTATGAGATATTCAAAGAAGGACTGGGGAACGAGTTCACTCTTGCTGGCGTAAATACCCCACTGTGGTTCTGTCGTCTGAGAAGATTCTGATGTCGTAGAAACAGAGCAAAGTCTCCCACACCGCCGTCAGTTCTTTTAGGTTCGAAGATTGCCTTTTCATATAAGGGGACCAAGACCCCTGTAGAAAGTGTCCTGGAAGGACAACTCCCCAGCCAGTCTGACCGGCGTCTGTCTGAATAGATAGGACTGGAGTTGGATTCCACGGAACACCCTTAAGATTGGGGTGGGTCCACCAATTCAGGGGTGTTTTTTACTTCTGTTGGGACTTCTATCCTGAAGTCTAGATGACTTGGAGATTTGTCCCACGAGTCTAGCACCCACTTCTGAAAGGTCTTCGTATGATTTGGACACCATGCGACCCCTGGAATACAGGATGTCCGATGGCCCAGTATGTTCATTGCTGGTCTGATACTGCAGGATTTTCTTTTCTGAAACTGTCCGAGTTCCACTATCAAAGTGGTTTGTCCTCTGGTAGGAAGGTAGAAGAACCGAATCTAGCTCTACTCCTAAGAATTTTTTCCTGGTGCCTGGAAAAAGGTGGGATTTCTGAAAGTTTCCTAGCCCTCCCAATTTTTGGATGGTCTTGTCTCTGGGGGAGATTCATTTAGTCTCTGAATCAGCTATTATAATAAATTGTCCAGATATGGTGTCACTACAATCCCTTCCAACCTCAAGAATGCTGTCACCTCTCATTATTTTCGAAAAAAATTCTTGGAGCCAAAGGGTAGGGGCTGAAATTGAAGGGCCTGCTTCTGAGGGGAACTTCTGGGGCTCTACATGGATGGGAACCTGATAATAGGCGGCCTTCCAGTCGGGCACATGTACGCTTTTGGTGGAATTAGTGGAAGAGATTGTTTCCATTTTTAATCTTTTAGTAAAATTATATATTTGTTTAGCCCTTTCAAATGTATTATTAAATCGGTGAGAACCATTGGGCTTCTGTACTAGAAATAAGGGGAGAAAAACACTTTCCCCTCCTCTAACTTGGGGACTGGGATAGTGACATTCATTAAAGCCAAGTCCTGCACATTTGTCCGTAGAGGAGTATTGTTGAGGAGGTAATAAAAGTTTTTGAGGAGGGAGGTGACACAATTCTATCTTGTGGCCCTTCTGAATGACACTCGGTATCCAGGGATTTTCGGAGACATCCTCCCACTGCCGACTGAAAGACAGAAGGCGACTAATAGAAACCCTCTGGCTCTACCACCTTTGGGGTAGCGCCATCTCCCCTGTTTGCCTATAACCCTAGGCGGTTCTCTATAATCTTTGGAATTACAAAAAAAAGTTAGTCTTTTGGGGAGTATCTCCGAGAGTCTAGTTTGGGTCCAAAACAAAAAGCTAATGGTGAATGGAATATCACACCCCCCCTCCAAAGTTTGGAAATATGTCCCAAACTTTCCACCTTGATTCAGGTGTAGCCACTCCCCTCTCACATGATGGGGCAGATCAGGTGTTCAGTTAAAAGTAACATGCCACCATTGGGTTCTTGTTAGTCTATGAAGAATCCATTAAGTTGTAGGACTTTCCAGGATTTTCATCGTTTTCTCCACCTCGGATCTCTATGCCCATCCACTTAGCAGGAGGTCTGTCTTTTCTTTATTTTACGGTTTGCTGTTATGTAGGTCTGTTATTTCACCCTTTTGTAACCATTAAGCATTGTGCCCATTTTACATATTGAATAGTCCTTTAATAAGTTTTTCCATGTGCTCTATACGTTCCCATAACTCTGGAGAGATAAATTACTGCCAAGCCGTGTTACATTGTGTGCGTCTGTGCTAGCAGAAGTTATAGACGGTGTGGGTCTGTACGGCACCTAGAAAAGTGTGTATCTGGGTGTATGTGCAGTCCGGGTGCGGGCGCCTTGTGAGCCATAAGTGTGGCTCGCCAGCTTTGTGCCACCGTTCGTGAACAGTGGGCGGTATAGGGGTGCAGAGTGGGCTCTGTGCAGTAGTGTACCATGGGCAGGTAAGTGGTAGGGGGAGGGTACATAGTGAGGCTGTTGGGGTGCAGAGTGGCTCTGTGCAGTAGTGTACCATGGGCAGGTAAGTGGTAGGGGGTACAGTGGTACATAGTGGAGGTCTGGGTGCAGGTGGCTCTGTGCAGTAGTGTACCATGGGCAGGGTGTGTGGTAGGGGGGTACAATGTGGGATGTATCGGGTGCAGAGTGGTTTTTGCCGTGTTTACCATAGGCAGGTAAGTGGTAGGGGGGTACATAGTGAGGGCTGTATCAGGGTTACAGAGCGGCTTGTGCAGTAGTGTACCAGGGCAGGTAAGTAGGGTAGGGGGCTCTGGGGATGTACCATGTTAGGGATGTATCTGGTGCAGAGTGGTATATGCGCAGAAGTGTCCCATGGGCAGGTAAGTGGTAGGGGGGTACATAGTGAGGATGTATCAGGGTGCAGAGTGGTTCTGTGCAGTAGTGTACCATAGGCAGGTAAGTGGTAGGGGGGTACATAGTGAGGCTGTATCAGGGTACAGAGCGGCTCTGTGCAGTAGTGTACCATGGGCAGGTAAGTGGTAGGGGGGTACATAGTGAGGATGTATCAGGGTGCAGAGTGGCTCTGTGCAGTAGTGTACCATGGGCAGGTAAGTGGTAGGGGGGTACATAGTGAGGATGTATCTGGGTGCAGAGTGGTTCTGTGCAGTAGTGTACCATGGGCAGGTAAGTGGTAGGGGGATACATAGTGAGGATGTATCTGGGTGCAGAGTGGTTCTGTGCAGTAGTGTACCATGGGCAGGTAAGTGGTAGGGGGGTACATAGTGAGGCTGTATCAGGGTGCAGAGTGGCTCTGTGCAGTAGTGTACCATGGGCAGGTAAGTGGTAGGGGGGTACATAGTGAGGATGTATCTGGGTGCAGAGTGGCTCTGTGCAGTAGTGTACCATGGGCAGGTAAGTGGTAGGGGGATACATAGTGAGGATGTATCTGGGTGCAGAGTGGTTCTGTGCAGTAGTGTACCATGGGCAGGTAAGTGGTAGGGGGTACATAGTGTGGTTGTGCGCCCCCTGGGCTGCGCGTGTGTGGTGTCGGGGATTCGGATGGGTTTGGTCTCCCTGACATGAGAATGGAGTTGAGTTGGTGTGCTGTGTGCTAGGGGAGTAAGAATTCTCGTAAGGACGCCATTTGGTGTGAGTGGGCGGAGCTTAAGGGCTAATTTACCTGGTTCCCGGGTGTAGGTGCACCCGTGTTTGGACGCCGGTGTTTGGGGTGCGTGACAGGGGGATTCAGACAAACAGATTGGGGTAAATGGAATTTGAGGAGAAAGTTCCTCTTTAAGCGCCGCCTTCAATTCCTCAAATAGACATTTTTTCATCATGTAAAACTTTAGCGACAGAATCTGGACATTACACTCCGGGGGATGAATCTGACCATTCAGCTTTGCAAACCCCACATCCCTTAGATCTGGCAGACGCTTCAGTCTTCTCTTTCTTTGTCCTTAGGTTTTTGAACCTCTTCCTAGGACATGAAAGATCAGAACTTCTCTATATGTAACGTATACGAGGTTCTTCACTTATAGATACGAGAATGAGGGGCGGCAATGACCAATCAGGGGAAGGAACTTATAAACTTACCGCCCCTTGATGTAACTTCATGCAGACGTCTGAGGACCTCGTGTTTCCAGACGCCGAGCTTATTGCCCGTGCCTTCCACACAAGGATTACCTGTGCTCCGGAATGGAGATAAAGCGGTCCCCTGAGCGGGAGGAGGGGGCCTGCCGATCCATGCGGTGGCCCACGGGAAGGGGGTAACCTCACAGCACCCGCCTCAGGAAGAGACAGGAAGACACTGGCGAGGGGCGCGGTGGAGGGGGCTTAAGCGTTTTCACAGCTTCTGGGGCTAAAGTGCATCCTCCAAGAGGCCACACGGGGGACGTCACGGAAACAGGTGTGACACGTGGCAGCACATTCGCACAGGTGACCAGATACCTCAAACACAGCAGGTACATCAGATCAAGGGGGCCTTCTCCTGCAGGTCCTCTAATGTGGTACCTTATTATGTGTCCTACCACAGGCCTTTATGTTGGGGAAACATCCAGAGACTCCGTCAGCGCATGCACTCGCACCCATAAGACATCACAAATGTAAGGTAGGAGCTCGGAGCGGCTGCACATGTCTCCAGAGAGGAGCACACTATGGAGGATCTGCAGATTACTATTTATAATGGGACATTACAAGACACGGAGGGAAAGGAAAGTATCCGAGCATAAATCACTGCAGAGATTCAACACCTTACAAAGGGGTCGTAATGTCCACGCAGCTTCAGGACCCCCGACCTGGAGGCCACAAGCAGATAAGAGCCAGGACTCTCGTCACTCCGCACAGGTTTTTAGTCTGTTTATTGCCGTCCTGTCTTAAAGGGAACCTGTCAGCAGGGACCTCATTGTCACTAGAGACAGATTGTAAAAGCCCATGACACCTGCAGTGCACATCTGCCTCTCTGCCTCTTCTAAGCATTTGCTTTACAATATAATTGTGTGTTATAACCTACCTTGCTCCCTGACAAAATCCTGGGGTAGTCACAGGGGTTGGGCTTTGGTTTGGATGCATTTCAAAAAAACAACATGTGACTTGCCGGAGCTGCAGACTGCCTCCATCTTTGTGCTCCTGTACAGCTCCTCCATCCCCCACTGATGTCAGGTTGACCAGGCTGTGACCTCTGAAAAGGAGCAGGAGGTGGAGCTGTACAGGAGCACAAAGCTGGGGGCTGAGATCTGAGGAGTGAGTAACAGACAGGTCACATGTTATTTTGAAATGCATCCAAACCAAAGCCCAGCCCCTGGAACTAAGGTAGGTGGTTATAAGGCCACTGTATAAAACAATGTGAACTTTCTGTCTCATGCGTAACATCACGTCTGACGGAGAGAACGGGGATTCTCCAAAGCTCCACCATCAGATACGTGGAGCTGTGCGCCGAAGATGGTGAGTAGGAGGGGTAAAGTGGCTACCGGGGCGTAGAGTAGCCGCCTCGTGTAACCTCAGATGTGGCTACTCCACGCCCCAGTAGCCGCATAAGTAAATTTGAATAAATATCTAATAAAAGTGATCAAAAAAGTGCAGGGACGTGAGGATTAGCCCTTAAAAGGGATATCCTCACGTCCCATTGATCCACCTACCACCCAATCTACCTTTATAGGTAGATTTGTGGTGGTAGGTTTCCTTTAAAGGGAAAGACTTTACCCCATTGATGTCCATGGACCAACACAACATATAAAGTTCTTCTGTATCTAATAAAAAAACAAACAAAACGCTGAATCTTAAGGCCAGAAAAAGCTACTTGAGACCGTGAAGACCACTTCATCTATCAGACCAGGAACTTTCTGGAAGACGCTGAGAATTGGGTACAAGCCTCTACCGAAATCAGACAAGTCACGTCAGAGGAATCCGGATCCACAATCTACGAGGAGGACTCCATAAAGAACATCACCAGGAGCCCAAGATCCTAAAACAAGTGTACGCTCCATCACTAGGAGGACATCATAAAGAACATCACCAGGAGCCCAAGATCCTAAAACAAGTGTACGCTCCATCACTAGGAGGGACATCATAGAGAACATCACCGGAGCCAAGATCCTAAAAAAGTGTACGCCCATACTACGGATGAATCATAGGAGAACATCACCAGGGCCCAAGATCCTTTTTAAATAAAACAAGTGTACGCTCCATCACTAGGAGGACTCCATAAAAGAACATCACCAGGAGCCCAGATACCTAAAAAAGTGTACGCTCCATCACTAGGAGGACATCATAGAGAACATCACCAGGAGCCCAAGATCCTAAAACAAGTGTACGCTCCATCACTAGGAGGACTCCATAAAGAACATCACCAGGAGCCCAAGATCCTAAAACAAGTGTACGCTCCATCACTAGGAGGACTCCATAAAGAACATCACCAGGAGCCCAAGATCCTAAAAACAAGTGTCTGCTGGCCATCACTAGGAGGACATCATAAAGAACATCACCAGTGAGCCCAAGATCCTAAAAAACGTGTACGCTCCATCACTAGGAGGACATCATAAAGACATCACCAGGAGCCCAAGATCCTAAAACAAGTGACGCTCCATCACTAGGAGGACTCCATAAGAACATCACCAGGAGCCCAAGATCCTATTAAACCAAGTGTACGCTCCATCACTAGGAGGACTCCATAAAGAACATCACCAGGAGCCCAAGATCCTAAAACAAGTGTACGCTCCATCACTAGGAGGACATCATAAAGAACATCACCAGGAGCCCAAGATCCTAAAACAAGTGTACGCTCCATCACTAGGAGGACATCATAGAGAACATCACCAGGAGCCCAAGATCCTAAAACAAGTGTACGCTCCATCACCAGGAGCCAAAGATCCAAGACGTGTATAATCAATAACTCAGGGGCATATACAGAGGAGTCTACACACATCACACGGGGTAACAGATATCAACACGGAGGGAGGGCATATAGGAGTACACACATACACGGGGCACTATACAAGAGGAGTTTACACACATCACACGGGGACATACGGAGAACAATCAGGGGACTAACGAGAGTATACAAACATCAATCACGGGGCATACAGAGGAGTCTACAACATACACACGGGGGCAATTACAGGGAGTTACACCACATCACACGGGCGGCAATACAGAGGGTATACACAACATACAGCGGGGCTATTATACAGAGGAGTTACACACATCACACGGGGCACATACAGAGGAGTCTACACCATCACACGGGGCACATACAGAGGAGTCTACACACATCACACGGGGCACATACAGAGGAGTCTACACACATCAACACGGGGGCACATACGAGGAGTATACCAATCACACGGGGACTATACAGAGGAGTATACACATCACGGGGAACAAGCTACCACACGGGCATTACAGAGGAGTCTACACACAATCACACGGGGCATAGTATAAAGAGGAGTCTACACATCAACACGGGTACGGGGTCAATACAGGGATTCAGAGAGTCTACACAATCACACGGGACATATACAGAGGAGTTAACACAGCCATTACGAGATCAAACATCCAGGGACATATACAGAGGAGTCTACACACATCACACGGGGCTAGCAGAGTTACCATCACACGGATAACGAGGAGTCTACACACATCACACGGGGCTATCGACAGAGGAGTCTACACACATCACACGGGACATATACAGAGGAGTCTGACCAAAATCACACGGGAGCATATACAGAGGAGTCTACACACATCACACGGGGGGGCATAGACAGCAGGAGTCACTACCACATCACACGGGGCAATACAGAGGAGTACTACACACACACACGGGAACATATACAGAGGAGTCTACACAATCCAACGGTGGAATATACAGAGGCGGCTACACACATTCACACGGGGCATATAAGAGGAGCATACACAATCACCCGGGGGGTAACTACAGAGGAGTCGACACACATCACACGGGGCATATACCAGAGGAGTCTACACACATCACACGGGGCATATACAGAGGAGTCTACAACCCATCCACGGGGGCAATACAGAGGAGTATAAACACACACGGGCACAGGGGATCAACACAGCTTGGGAGACATAAAGATTCACAGAGGAGTCTACAACACATCACCACGCGGACATATACAGAGGAGTCTAAACACATCACCGGGGCATACAGAGGAGTCCACACCACACAGGGGCATTATACAGAGGAGTCTAACCACAACACCACGGGGGCATATACAGGAGGGAGTATACACACACACATACAGGGGCTCACGGCAAGATACAAGGAGCGTATACAACATCACAAGGGGCATAAAGAGGAGGTACTACCACACCGGTAATCACAGGATAGCACATCAGTGGTATATACAGAGCGAGTCTACACATAACACGGGCATATACAGAGGAGTATACACATCAACCACGGGCATATACGAGGAGGTCTACACATTCACACGGGGCATATACAGAGAGGAGTTATACACACACACAACGGGGCACATACAGAGGAGCTCAATAACACGGAAAAGAGGCATATCAAAGGGGGATATACAAGAGGTCCAACACAGGCGGGTATATATCAGGGAGTATAACACATCATCAAGGGTGGTATATAAGAGGAGTTACACCATCACACGGGCGCATATACAGACGGCGATATACACATCACTCGGGGCATATCAGAGGAGGTTACTACACATCACACGGGGCATATACAGAGGAGTATACACATCACACGGGGCACATACAGAGGAGTCTACACATCACACGGGGCATATAGGGAGGTATATACACATCACACGGGGTATATAGAGAGGAGTCTACACATCACACGGGGCATATACAGAGGAGTATACACACATCACACGGGACATATACAGAGAGGAGTATACACATCACACGGGGCATATAGGGAGGTATATACACATCACACGGGGTATATAGAGAGGAGTATACACATCACACGGGGCATATAGGGAGGTATATACACATCACATTGGGTGAGAGGGCGTGTCTTCAGCTGTTTCCGCCTTTCCTCGTTGTATGGGCTGTATCATATTACTTGTATTTATAGGAGGAGGGCGGTGATTGATGCCACGCCCCTATATGGGCGGGGTGAAGTATGGGCGGGGCCTAGGTTCCTGCACTTCCTGTCAGTGAGCGGGTGGCTTAATTTCTGAGAGGTGAGAAGAAATGCCCGGATGTGTGTGTATGTGTATACTGCTATATAATTATATATACTGCTATATACTCCGCTGTATATACTGCTGTGTACTGTGCTGTATATAGTGATGTATGTACTGCTGTGTGCTCCTGGATATATACACTGCTATATACTTATATACACTGCTGTATACACTGCTACACTCTGCTACACACTGCTGTATACTCTGCTGTATACTGATGTATACACTGCTACATACTGCTGTATACTCTGCTGTATACTGCTATATACTTATATACACTGCTATATACTGATGTATACACTGCTACACACTGCTGTATGCTCTGCTGTGTGCTGCTGTATATACTGATGTATGGACTGCTATATACTGATATACACTGCTGTATACACTGCTATATACTTATAGATACTGCTGTATACTGCTATATACTTATATACACTGCTATATACTTATATACACTGCTATATACTTATAGATACTGCTGTATACTGCTATATACTTATATACACTGCTATATACTTATATACACTGCTGTATACTCTGCTATATACTGATGTATACACTGCTACACACTGCTGTATGCTCTGCTGTGTGCTGCTGTATATACTGATGTATGCACTGCTATATACTGATATAAATTGCTATATACTGCTGTATACACTTCTGTGTGTCCTGACAATCACGGGAATGAACCTGGGCCCAACTTCCAAAGAGAGAACTAGAACTGCCGGCTACTGGGCTCAGGAACACCGAGAGAACCTGAGAGCCACCCAATGGTGGTGAATGAGAGCCCTAGAGGTCATCGCCCAGTGCACAGTACTACTGTTACCAGGGGTAGTGATACCAGGCCTACATTGTGATACGGCAAGTGTTCTCAGAAGGTCCAAGCAGAAAACTGAGGGGTCTGCTCATAGATTACTCCATAACATGCTTAGGTCCGATCCTTCGCTAGACGTGGTCCCACTAGAACCAGCTTAGACTTTTTACACCTGGGGTATCCAAGACACACTGGTGGCTACTCCACCTGTACTAAGTGATGGGGTGTCTACTCCCCCAAGTTGTGTGAGTGAGGACCCCCAGAAGGTGCATTACCCTGAGTGGAGTTCTACACGGGTGCCACCAAGCCCGGACCCCGGCAGGTCGGAGCTCTGCACAGCTGGTGGTCCCGCTCCGCGTTCTGCAGCACATGACTTTGTGGTATGAGGTTAGAGGTCTGAGAGGGCGAGAAGACCTACATCTGCAGGAACTATGGCCAGTAGGTGGCAGCATAACCTTCCCAGAGATGTGTATTACCCCCTTCCCTCACCCTGACATAACTCTACATCACAGGGTGCCGGTCGTTGTGTCCTGACGATCACCACGAGATGCCGGCAGCATGTAAGAGCCGGGCTCCCGCAGTAACCGCTGGGGTCGTGATGGTCATGTGGCCGGCTGTTTATCCCTAGAGGCGTCTATAGGGCATTACCAGGGGCAGCAGCACACGGGGTGTGGATATGATAGCTGTGAGGTCCAATGAAGGACCCCAGGGCTGTCCTCAGCCAACATCCTATGCAGAATAGACTCTTGTAATGTGCTGCAATACATTAGTATATTACACTGAGTCATCAAAGCGACAAAACGGCAATTGTTTTTTTAAAACATTTTATACATAACCACAACTTCCCCCTCCCACCCTCTGACACAGCACTGAACCAAAATTAATGATTTCTTTAGCCCCCACTAATAAAATCTCATCTGGTGGAGAGTCCAGTCCAGGACCTGTAGCGGTTCTGGTGGAGAGTCCGTCCAGACCTGGTAGCGGTTTGGGTGGAGATTTCGTTCCAGGACCGCTTGCGGTTCTGGTGGAGAGTCCAGTCAGGGACTGTCAGGCGGTTCGGTGGAGATCCAGCCCGGACCTGTAGGTTCTGGTGAGAGTCCAGTCCAGGAACCTGTAGCGTTCTGGTGGACGAGTCCAGTCCAGGACCTGTAGCGGTTCTGGTGGAGAGTCCAGTCCAGGACCTGTAGCGGTTCTGGTGGAGAGTCCAGTCCAGGACCTGTAGCGGTTCTGGTGGAGAGTCCAGTCCAGGACCTGTAGCGGTTCTGGTGGAGAGTCCAGTCCAGGACCTGTAGCGGTTCTGGTGGAGAGTCCAGTCCAGGACCCGTAGCGGTCCTCAGCCAGCGAGCTGATTGCTGGCTGAGGACTGTCAGGACACCCCTGAAGGTCCTCCGGGTCTTGGCCACATGTAGTTATACATTGTACCCTGACCCGGATCACTGGAGAGCCGGAGCCGTTACTGTGCGCCAAGAGGGAGAAGGTATTTACCCCTGGATTACAGATGTTACTGCGCAATACTTGGGGTGCACCCAACGAGGGAGCGATCCAGGGGAGACGCCTTCTTACAGGCCGAGGATCTATCATGGATGGAGCCGTCTGTGGGATCAGGGGATGGTCTTTTCCGCATTACTCGCTTTGTGTTACCTTGTATTTCTATCTTCTTTCTCACTTTATTATGTTTATTATTATTGTCCTGTGCAGCGTCGTGGACCTGCAGAGCCGGTGGGCCCAGTCCTTAGCTCTTACATTTACCCCATGCTCCGTTCTGTGGGGGCTCGTTCTGTGCTCCCCCATGTGTGCAGGCAGTGATGGCCGTGTCTCCGCTGTCTTGCAGGGCCTGGATGTCGGGTACAATCATGGGGCACTTCCGCTCGGCAGAGGTTCGCCAGTTACTACACAACAAGTTTGTGGTGGTCCTGGGAGACTCCAGTAAGTGCCCCCCTGCTGTATGTACCGTGTCCGGTACTGCCGGGTATCTCTGCTCCAGCCTGACCTCTCCTTGTGTCTTCCAGTCCAGAGATCCGTGTACAAGGACCTGGTGAAGCTCCTGCGGGGTGACAACTTTCTTACTGAAGCCCAGCTGAAGCGCAAGGTGAGGCCATCAGTAAGCGGCTCGTGTACTCTGCTGCACCTGTATAACATCAGTAAGCGGCTCGTGTACTCTGCTGCACCTGTATAACATCAGTAAGCGGCTCGTGTACGCTGCTGCACCTGTATAACATCAGTAAGCGGCTCGTGTACTCTGCTGCACCTGTATGACATCAGTAAGCGGCTCGTGTACGCTGCTGCACCTGTAAACATCAGTAAGCGGCTCGTGGACGCTGCTGCACCTGTATAACATCAGTAAGCGGCTGGTGTACGCTGCTGCACCTGTATAACATCAGTAAGCGGCTCGTGTACGCTGCTGCACCTGTATAACATCAGTAAGCGGCTCGTGGACGCTGCTGCACCTGTATAACATCAGTAAGACCGCTGCGGTGTACGCTGCTGACCTGTATAACATCAGTAGCGGCTGGTGTACGCTGCTTGCACCTGTATAACATCATAAGCGGCTCGTGTACGCGGCTGCACCTGTATAACATCAGTAGCGGCGTGGACGCTGCTGCTGCCCTATAACACAGTAAGCGGCTCGTGGACGCTGCTGCACCTGTATAACATCAGTAAGCGGCTCGTGTAATACAGGTGCAGCAGCGTACACGAGCCGCTTACTGATGTAATACAGGTGCAGCAGCGACTAGTCACCCCCTAACCCGTACTGCTGACGAGAACATCAGTAAGCGGCTCTGTACGTAACTGCTGCACACCTGTATAACATCAGTAGAGGCTCGTGAGCGCTGCTGCACATGTATAACATCAGTAGAGGTCGTGCTACGCCTCGCCCTGCCGGTATAACATACTAAGACGGCTTCTGTACGCTTGCCACCTGTATAACATCAGTAAGCGGCTCCTGTACGCTGCTGCACCTGTATAACATCAGTAAGCGGCTCGTGTACGCTGCTGCACCTGTAAACATCAGTAGCGGGCTCGTGGACGCTGCTGCCTGCACATGTAATAACTCAGTAAGCGGCTCGTGGACGCTGCTGCACTGTATAAACATCAGTAAGCGGCCTCCCGGGCCCGCTGCTGCACCTGTAAACATAATTAAGTGCTTGTACTCGCACCTGTAAAATCAGTAAGCAGGCTCGTGTATCTGCTGTGCACCTGTATAACATCGAAGGTAATGGAGTTGACGCATAAGGCTGTGTACACTGCTGCACTGTATGACATCAGTAAGCGGCTCGTGTACACTGCTGCACCTGTATGACATCAGTAAGCGGCTCGTGGACGCTGCTGCACCTGTATAACATCAGTAAGCGGCTCGTGTACGCTGCTGCACCTGTATAACATCAGTAAGAGGCTCGTTACGCCTGCTGCACGCTGTATAACATCAGTAGAGGGCTCGTGTACACTGATGCCACCTGTATAACCATCAGTAAGCGGCGTGGTACGCTGCTTGCTGCCGTTAACATACATAAGCGGCTCGTGTACGGATGCTGCACCTGTTAACATCAGTAAGAGGCTCGTGACTGCGCACCTGTATAAACGTAAGCGGCTGTGGCGTGCTGACCTGTACAACATGAGTTTGGGTCCATGTTAGAGATCATGTACAGGAATTGTGAGGGGTCGCTCCTTGGAATAACAATACAAGACCCCAGAAATCTCCCGGAATCTCCTTACAGTGTAACGTTCCCCAGCGGCTGTAATAGTGTAGCGGGCATTACCTCTCCGTGTCCTACAGGAGGTGCCCAGGAGGTTGTCTCCAGGGATCCAAACCGCATGTTCTCTCCCCTACAGATGGAGGAGGATCTCCTTCTTTCCAGTACAGCCCTGCCCATGAGGATCTTACTCTGGTGGTTTCCACCTTATCTCCATCATAATCCTATAATTGTCCTGTACTCGTCCTTCCCAGTCGCCCTCTATGCATTCCCTGTCGCCCTCTATCGCACTAGTCCATCATTAGTCGCCCTCTCACTGCATTCCCTGTCGCCTCTATGCATTGCCCAGTCGCTCGTGCCCAGTCGCCCCTATGCATTCCCAGTCGCCCTCTATGTACAGTCCACTTATGCTCGCCCGTACTAGCTCCGTCGCCCCCTATTGAAGTTCCTGTCGCCCCTCTATGCTCCCCAGTCTGTCGCCATCTCAGTGCATCCCCAGTCGTGCCTCTGCATCCCAGCGAGCATGGGGGGGGTTTGCTCTTTTTAGACAACTTTTTACCAAGAACAGAGGTATTTCCCTGCCCTTCCTACCCCTGCAGGTGGGTCCAGGGATATGACACCTCCCCCGCTCCGGAGGGGACTACACCTTGTCTCCAGCGATGAGGGTGAGCCCTGCATTACCTGATGGTGGGGTGAAGCCTCGCGTATCATTCCAGTTTCCACAGATCCATGATCCACGTCTTCCTTATCCCCGTGTTTCTGATCCCTTCGGCTTTATCCCTCCCACTCCTCAGTTTCTTCTCTCCACAAGTCTTGACATGAAACGTTCTTGACTCGCCAGAAGATTTAGTAGAGGAAACAGGAAACTGTGAGATTCGCCGCAGTGACAAGGACAGACGAACCCAGGCGCTTCGTGTGTGTCCGTGCGGAGCAGGCGACGGATTGATGTACAACCGTAATCAACCGCAACTACATTGATAACATTTGGTTACAAACGTGGTCTGATCCATGAAGGTTTCGTGAAGGTTTCTGTCTTCTCCACAGTCGCTGAAATTCCCTAATGGATGCTTTATCCATGTCCACCTGCTGGAAATGATGACCCCCAGATTCTGCCACCAGGAGCGTGGTCTGAGCTGCCACAGAATGGGGGTCTCCTGGGAAATGGCTCTACTGACCCCTGTACTAAAGGATGAGGTCACTAATGCTCCAAACTTCAAGAGTCCTTCAACTTCAGGAGGACCTTTATGTCACCGGAGCAATGCCCCCGAAATAATAGACACACATAGAAATCTTCTATGAATAACACTTCCCGTACAGGAAGAAGCATAAGAGAAACGGGAAAGAACCTAAGAGAACCTGTCACCGGGCTCTACCACCAGCGCCCTCAGCCCGGGGAGGAAATGTTATGTCGCACAGGTGCACGGCCCGTTATATCACACAGGTGCACGGCTCGTTATATCACACTGGTGCACGGCTCGTTATGTCACACTGGTGCACGGCTCGTTATTGTCACACTGGTGCACGGCTCGTTAGGTCACTATGGGCACGGCTCGTTATGTCACACTGGTGCACGCTCATGTCCTGGCAGTATCATCAACTGGTGCACGGCTCGTTATATATCACACTGGTGCAAGGCTCGTTATGTCATCACCGTTATGTCCACACTGGTGCACGGACTCGTTTGTCACACTGGTGCACGGCTCGTTATATCACACAGGTGCACGGCTCGTTATATCACACAGTGTGCACGGCTCGTTATATATCACAAGGTGCACGGCTCGTTATATAACAGGTGCACGGCTCGTTATATATCACACTGGTGCACGGCTCGTTATATCACACAGGTGCACGGTCGTTATATCACACAGGTGACGGCTCGTATATATCACAGGTGCACGGCTCGTAATAATCACAACAGAGGGCACGGCTCGTTATATATCACACAGGTGCACGGCGCGTTATATATCACACGGGTGCGCGGCGCGTTATATATCACACAGGTGCACGCTGTTATATATCACACGGGTGCACGGCTCGTTATATATCACACAGGTGCACGGCTCTCGTTTATATCACACCAGGTGCACGGCTCGTTATATATCACACAGGTGCACGGCTCGTTATATATCACCAGGGCACAGTCGATATATCACACAGGTGCACGGCCTCGTTATATATCACACACTGGTGCACGGCTCGTATATATCACACAGGTGCAGGCTCGTATATATCACACAGGTGCACGGCTCGTATATATCACACAGGTGCACGGCTCGATAATCACACCACAGGTGCGCTGTTATATAACACGGTGACCGGCTCGTTATATCACAGTAAGCTGTGCACGACTCGTTATATCACACTGGTGCACGGCTCGTTATATCACACTGGTGCACGGCTCGTTATATCACACTGGTGCGCGGCTCGTTATATCACACTGGTGCACCTGTGTGACCATAGTCCGATTTCTGTCCACTGGAAATAAACAATGAAGGATTTGCGTACAATGACAGCAAGCAGAGATCTAGAAAACCTTGAGAAGTTGATAGAATATATTGGAAAATTTTATACATTTTTCATTATAGAAACCATATCAATTAATTAGTGTGTGCTAATTGCATCCTTATCTTTAATATGATACCGGAATAAGAGGCCAGAGCAGGGAAGGTAAATGTTTCTTTTTGGTTGTTCCTGCCCCGGATTCCCTTGAAGTTCACTTCTGAAGTTATTTGAGGAGACCTGGAGAACATCCTCGTCTGTCCCTCGTGTCAAGCTTTGACTTTTGAGCACCGCTTCTCTTCTGGTGACCTCCCACGCCGTCTTCATCTGAAATTCTGTGGCGGAGCCATGAGGACCGGTGCTGACCAGGCACATTGTGTTCCTTCTCTGCAGGGGGAGATGAGCTTTGAGAATGACGCGCTGGTGGAGGGCGGCTCCCTGAATGAAATGACAAATGAAATCACATTCCGAGAAGTGCGGCAGTACCGGACTGGCCACCATCTTGTGCGCTTCTACTTTCTGACCCGCGTCTACTCTTCTTACCTGGAGAGCGTACTGTCCGACTTCCAGAGAGGCCCCCAGCCCGATGTGGTGATGGTGAACTCCTGCGTGTGGGACCTCATGAGGTGACCGCCATGTAACCTTGTACCGGCGCTGCCATGTTGCTCCACCAGATACTCATTGTCCTCATCTCCTGTAGGTACGATGACCATCATCTGGAGGTGTACAAGACCAACCTGGACAACTTGTTCCAGCGCCTCAAGGAGGTCCTGAGCCCCCAGTGCCTCATCATATGGAACATGACCATGCCGGTGGGATTCAGGGATAACGAAATCCCAGAGGTAACTGCCCCAGAGTGATAAGTAAAGAGATGTGAGCAGATGTGACATTTCTTCTCCTCTGGGTTTCTCTCTCCAGAACACGGTACACAACCTGCGGATGGACATTGCGGAGGGGAACTTCTTCAGCGCAACGCTGGCGGATTTCCACAAGCTGGACGTGCTGGACATGCACTATCACTTCCGCTGCAACCTGCGCCTCCGATGTCGGGATGCCGTCCACTGGAATCCAGTGGCCCATCGGAAGTACAGCCAGATCCTGCTGACCCACATCGCACGGGCCTGGGGGGTGGAGATGCCAAAGGGCAAGATGGCAGAAGGTGCGTGACTTTATTCTCCACATGTGCTCCATTGTTTGAGGATCTCCCAATCTGCTACGTCGTCTTCCTGTCCTATAACAACCTTCCCTGTGTCTCAGGCTCTACTGCTCACTCCATTCCCACCAAGTCAGTGGCAAAGAAGCCAGATGCCAAGCTGCGCCCACCATTGCAAGAGCGACACCTCTGCAGCCAGGGTAAGGGTCGCAGTATCTTGGGCCGAGTGGGTTTGGGGGTAAAGTGTAATCTCCTGCATTGGCTCATAATCCCATCTGTCTCTGCAGAGCCTCTGTACATGCCAGGATACACATCCTTTGGTGGGAGTGAAGTTGACGCCATTCCTGGTGAGTATCACCAAATTATACTTCTCTGTGGAGATACCCAGTTATGTTGTGTGTTATTTGTGTCCTCTGCTCACCAGGTGTCCGCAACCCCGAAAACCATAACAATGAAAATATCAATCCAGATGGTAAGAATCAATCTTGGCCATCATCTTGGTACCCTTCATCCTGCTGCTCCTGTGTTTTCTCTGATGTTCCAGTTTTTGCTTTTTGCTCTCAAAATATTTCCTTAAGACCTTCTGGGTTGTAGAATCCAAGGCTTCCTCTAGCTTTTGAGCAAACCCTGGCAAGAGTTGGGATGGGCTTGGCTGCTAGGGGTCCAGGTTGTGTGGTCTGCAGACTAGTTTCAGACTAAATTTGAGGATAGATGACAAAAGCAGAGGCTGAGAAATGACCAGGAGAAAATGAAGGTGGATTTTATACAGAGGAAATCTAGGAGAGAAACGGTAGGGGGACCACAGTAGTAACATCAATGGGCTTCACGGAAGTCACAAAGAGCATCTACCATATCTACATCCTGGTTATTGGCGATATCTTTGTATGTCAGCAGATTCTCCTTTTGTGAATGATAGTCCACTACTCCGCACTGACATCGCCCCCAGATATTACACCCCTTCAGGTAAGTACCTATGTGGTCAGTGACTAAAGAGCTATAACTACAACTAATATCACCAGTGTGACATCTCCAATAGAGTTATGATTCTGCTGCCATCCAATCCGGTTGGGTCCTGGTGCATTTTGGCACCACCCAAAACCTGGGTTCTCTGCTGCGCCTGGTAATTCTGCGTATCTCCTCATCCAAGGGTTGTAGAGTAGACTGAGACCCGGAGGTGTTTGTCCTGTTCCCTAGGTTCTGCACATGTACCTGGCTAGGATGCACCAGAACTTCATTAATGCCTTATGTAGGGATGTCCTAGAGGTTTTCTTTGAAGCTTTTCTGTGTGTCGTAGAAAAACTTTACGTCCAACTAGTTGTCTCACTTGTGAAGTTCACCACTCCTGAAGCTTCAAAGGTCAACCCACTTTAGGGTTTTTTGGCCTTCATGCACATCCCGTGACCCTTCTCCAATATTCTTCACAACCAGTTATACCACCAGGACCACAATGTACCAGCACCAGTATTGGCACAGCCAGCAGTACCAGTACCAAGGGAAGCTGTGCCTATTTGCATCTTGCTTCTGTTGCGTTGTCCTTCAGTAACATAGTCATAGTCATTCTGTAATACAAGCTCCTTATTCTCTTCTTTCAGATCCTCCGATCACCAGTCATTCATTTGCTGTCCGAAACCTCCTCTTCCCAAACCAACCTCCCCCCATGAAGCTCCCTTGGTTTCCCCACCATGCCCAAAATTCTACGAATATGAAGAAAAAGTCTGGGAGGAGACTGAAGCCACCAGGGGGCTGGACCCATCCTTATCGCTGACCTCTTCTGTACCCACCTGGGGTTTGCTGACCTCTGCCAAGGGAAGGGGCTGGGTGTGAGCCCGGCCTGTGGTACATGTACAATGCTGTGATTTGTGGACATGCTAATGAAGGATGTGATATTTCTAGCTCTATAGCTGTTTTTGGTCAGCATGTCTTGGCGTTCCTCTTCCCAGCAGTGTAATGTTTGTAATTGGAGTTACTCATGATGGTAGTTGATGGTTGTAAGACCTGCTGGGGAGGGCGGACATGACCATCGCTTGTAGCTGCTCCTTGTCTCTGGCCAGGACCTCCGTAGGCCCTGCAGCCTTCTCGTCTTTGGTCTTGTTAGCTTCAGGCTTGGAGACGTGGTGGGAAGTAATGGCCAGGACCTGGAAAGGGGCTCGCTTGGACGCGAGAAACTGCTGCTCACTTACTAGCAGCCGCTAAGCACTTACCAAGACTGTAATGGTCCATGAAGGGTTCCAAGTAATCGGGAATGTGTAGGAATCAGGTGCCATATTGAGAGAAGTTTCCGACCTTGTTTTAATTCTGCTGTTATCTGTCCCTGAGTAGGATCCGTAGTGGGAGTGTCCAATACACGGCACCAGCTCACCGTGCCGCTGACTTACCTGCTGTTCTCCTGTTAGTGGTCACACGGAGTTGTACATGTTTGGAAGAGATGATCAGAACTCTCCTTAATGCTGTTTTATAATGAAGTAATGGCTTTTAATAAAAACTCTAAAATACCACAACAAGTCTCCATCTGAGTTTTTATGATCTGATGGACCTAATCTGGTCCTATAATATGTCATTATGGATACAGAACCCACATCTACACCATGTGCTGGCTCCTTTCTTACCTGATACTCACAATGTGCACGTCCCGACTGCGCTCCTGCCTTGCCCGGTCCCGGCTGCGCTCCTGCCTTGCCCGGTCCCGGCTGCGCTCCTGCCTTGCCCGGTCCCGGCTGCGCTCCTGCCTTGCCCGGTCCCGGCTGCGCTCCTGCCTTGCCCGGTCCCGGCTGCGCTCTTGCCTTGCCCGGTCCCGGCTGCGCTCCTGCCTTGCCCGGTCCCGGCTGCGCTCCTGCCTTGCCCGGTCCCCGGCTTGGCGTCTCCTGCCTTGCCCGGGTCCCGGCTTGCGCCACTGCCTTGCCCGGTTCCCGGCTGCGCTCCTGCCGTTGCCCGGTCCCGGCTGCGCTCCTGCCTTGCCCGGTCCCGGCTGCGCTCCTGCCTTGCCCGGTCCCGGCTGCGCTCCTGCCTTAGCTTGCTGCACCATGAGATATGGTGTATGTATGGCTGTATCTGTGTACATAAAAAGTCATATGATATTTTTCTCATATTTTTCTCTTTTCTTTTTACATAAAATCAGAACAGATTTTCCCATTTAGGACAATTGAGAATTATTTAAATTTGCCAAATACCAGAATGAGAATTTAGTTTTTGTTTTTTTACTTTCGGCAAAGTGAAAAGTTTCCATACACTAAGTTGATGAACCATGTGATAAAATCATGTCTGTAGAAGCTTCTGCTTTGTATTGGTGGCCAAATTGACACCCCTGCTACGAGCCATGGCTATGATTGGCCCGGGGGAGTCCTGTAGCTCACAGGATGTTACAGTATCACCGCACACCCTCTCACTTTTTCATTTAACAAACTACAACCAAAGTGTTTCTAGTGACTAACACAATCGGGTCTTTCTCATCCAGGATTAATTTTACATATTGGTAATACGGCTCCCGATTTTGCTCTCAGTGTTTTAGGGCACAGAAAGACGCCATTATATAAAATGTGGCTCTGCCCCCAGTGGGAGTGACTTCCTCCTCCTCCAACCAGAATTGTCATTGTTCACCACAATTGGATCATGGGAGAGAATTACCCATATGACCCTGTTGCCTTTAGTCACTTGACCGGCAAACACATGACACCGCACAGGCCATAGCGCTATAGATGGATCGTCCCATTGCTGTGTCGACCCGCTTCTCTCAGATATCAAGGAGCCATGCTGTAACGTTATATTGGAGAAGAGTGATGAGTACAAGATAAAGACGTCTTCTTGTTGTATATGACTGCAGAAGATATGTGTATAGATTACACCTTCCACAAGTGCACTAGGGGTTGTGTAGCCTCACACTGCTGTGCTCTGTGAAATGAAGACATGCACAGACCCCTCCCCTGCCTAGCGACATTAGCCTGCTTCTTTTACCCCTCCCCTGCATAGCAGAGCTCTGGTTGCATATTAGACCTATCATTCATTTTCTTGTAACGTTGCCACCATGTATCCATATTTCACAGTCCTGCTGCTACTATCTGTATATACAAAGTGTAAAGGCACTTGGAGAAGTTCCAATCCTGGAAGATAAATCCATATATCACAGTCCTGCTGTTACTATTAGTATTACACATCTCTCCAAGGACTATACCTAACCCTTGCTGCACAGAGCACAGCAGTGTCAGGTAAGTTTTCACATTTCTCCTGGGGCAATAAATAACATTTACTTCAGTCTACAAGGCAACACCTGCCGATACATCCATGACGTGTGAAAGGCTATAGGAGGCCTAAAGTTATACGGGGGTGTATGGAGAAATTCTCTAACCTCCCAGAAACCCTCCCGAGGCTTCACAGTATGGTGCAGGCAGCGGGGGCCGGGCTGCTGCAGCTCATGGCCATGAATACGTTGTGCAGTGGCCCTTGGAAGGGCCTTGGCTGAAAGTGGTCAGGAGATGCTGGGAACATTGGAGGCTGGGGGTATGGAGGTCGGAGGAATGGACGAGCACCCCTTGGCGGTGGATGGTCCCAGTCTCCCCTTGGCGGTGGATGGTCCCAGTCCCCTATTGGCGGTGGATGGTCCCAGTGCTCTCTTGGCGGTGGATGGTCCCAGTCCCCTATTGGCGGTGGATGGTCCCAGTCCCCTATTGGCGGTGGATGGTCCCAGTCCTCTCTTGGCGGTGGAAGGTCCCAGTCTCCTATTGGCGGTGGATGGTCCCAGTCCTCTCTTGGCGGTGGATGTTCCCAGTCCCCTATTGGCGGTGGATGGTCCCAGTCCTCTCTTGGCGGTGGATGTTCCCAGTCACCCCTTGGTGGCGGATGGTTCCATTCGCCCCGTGGCATTAGGTGGTTCCAGTCCCCCCTCAGTGGTTGATGGTTCCATTCCCCCCTTGGTCTCGGGTGGTTCCAGTCCCCCCTTGGTCTCAGCAGGTTCCAGTCCCCCCTTGGCGTTGGCTCTCTATTGGGCATCATCTTACTATTCCAGTCCTCTTGTGGGTATGGAACGAATGGGGAAAGTGGGGAGAAGTTCATGGGTGGCAGCGGGAGCAGAAACTTCCTGTCAGCAAATGGAGGACTGGGAGGATGACCTGAAGGATGAGGAAGAAGAGCAGGACCTGGAGGAGGAGGAAGAAGAAGAGGAGGGGTTGTCACTACTACTGACTGCTTAGACACTACTACACAATATACACATTCACAGAGAACGAAGGTTTAGACATCTCAGTAAATCTGTAGTGGTGATATGGTCATGATATTCTCCACCAATCTCGCTAACATCCCACCCAATCCCCACTGAAATCCCATAAATGTCCATAAGTCACATTACTGACATGTATGTAATACTGTGTACATGAGGCCTCCTGTATGGAGACACTATGGGCTACACTGCTGAGGGGCTCTGGTTCAATATTCAGACCGGACTCTGATTTTCCATAGATTTTCAGAGGTCTCTGATTCCGGTCATTGCCTTGGACATTCCAGCAGCTTTTCTCTCCCTGGTTGTGTCTTTGGGATTATTGTCCTTATAGCCGTGGTATCATCTCCCAGGACCCCAGGATCAATGCATTTTATGTTCAGCGAGGTCGTCTTTTATGGACAGCGTGCCTACAGGTCATGGAGGGTTTGGGCATTGCTCACTTCTGAAGGTCCTCCATCATGGACCTTGGCGCTGGGACAACTCTTCTGATAATTCTTCTCATGGACTTGTTTGTGTCTGGTTTATGGTGCGCTCACTGGTGTCATGAGATGTTTCCTGTGGTTGTCCTTGGTAATGACCACCAGATGATATTATAAATCACTTAGGGTCAGGATTGCTTTCTAATTACTGATAGATTTCAGCTGGTGTCATGACTTATATGACTTTTTGCTCCTCTCTTTTTCTCATCATGACACATCATTTCTGGACATCTATGGGGATTTCTTTGCCGGAGTGGGGGGGGATGGATTATTTCATGTTGATAGCAGCATTAGAAATATATTTACTTGGAATTACTGGTTACGGGTGGAATACTTATTTAACCCTTTGTACATATATCTATACATTGTATACTTGAAATGGGCATCTTATCTTGGTGGTAGCACTCTTGCTCCTGGGTTGAGGGTGCATTGAGTAATGAGATGACTGATATAGCAGAGCACAGCACATTACCGATCTACCGGTCCTGATGGGTAATCAATGGAAGGACATAGGTGTCGTAGCGCCCACATAGACATCTCATGTGTGAACACGGGGGCAGCACTATTTATATCACAGGAGGACAGATAACATGTTGGGGATACCAGATGTATGACGAAGCTGCTGTGGAGGTGAATAGATGGGTGACAGTCTTACCTTTCCGCTCCTGGGTTGGGGGGTGCTCTGGCCCCTGGTACAGATTGTCTCCAGGTGTGAACGAGTGAGAAGGTCCAGCACCATCAGAGGAACCTAAACACAGGGAAGACATAGCTGGAAATAAGCAGATCCCAGAATATAACTTCAAACTTTCATGTTGTCCATGAAGGGAAAACTCTGGTAATAGTACTGCTGGTGCTGATAGTACTGGTGGTAGTACTGGTGGTAGCGCTGGTGGAGGTACTGGGGGTATTACTGATGGTAGTGTGGTAATAGTACTGCTGGTAGTACTGGTGGTAGCACTGGTGGAGGTACTGGGGGTATTACTGGTGGTAGTGTGGTAATAGTACTGCTGGTAGTACTGGTGGTAGCACTGGTGGAGGTACTGGGGGTATTACTGGTGGTAGTGTGGTAATAGTACTGCTGGTGCTGGTACTACTGGTGTTGGTAGTGGTAGTTCTGGTGGAGATGGTAGTACTGGTGGTAGTGTGGTAATAGTACTGCTGGTAGTACTGGTGGTATTGTGGTAATAGTACTGCTGGTAGTACTGGTGTTAGAGCTGGTGCTGGTAATGGTAGTTCTGGTGGAGATGGTAGTACTGGTGGTAGTGTGGTAATAGTACTGCTGGTAGTACTGGTGTTAGAGCTGGTGCTGGTAATGGTAGTTCTGGTGGAGATGGTGAGTATTGGTTATAGTCCTATTATCACTATTGGCATACCAGCAAAAGTTGGGTGGACAATTTTTAACCCCAAAGTCACGTCCCCTCATGCCCTAATATCCCCCCCCCATTTTGACCCCCACATGGCAGAATGCCCCCTTCCTGCAACCACATATAATGCCCCCTTCTTCCTGCAACCCTGTCAAATACACTGGAGGTGGCAGGGGTCATAGTACTGGGGGTGGGTGGTTGTAGAGCCCGGCAGGACACAGGTAACACATCACATGACTGGTAATGTCACATCCATACATGGAGCGGATACTCACCACTTACACCGTTATCATTGCTCTCCTCGAAGGACGTGTATCCAGGCATGCCGAGTGCTCCTGAGGAAACAGAGGACGGGACCCTGATGGGGGCAGTGATTGCAGAAGACATCGAAATACTTGTGTACCAGTAGTAATAGTAGTAGTGGTAGAGGTAATAGTAGTGGTGCTAGTACTGGTTCTATACTGTTATGCTAGTGGTAATAGTTCTGGTGGTATTTGTGGAGGTGGTGGTGATAGTACTGATGGTAGTGGTAATAGTACTGGTGGTATTATTTGTGGAGGTGGTGGTGATATTAACGATGTAGTGTAAATAGTACTGTGGTATTTGTGGAGGTGGTGGTGATAGTACGATGGTAGTGGTAATATACTGGTGTATTAATTTGTGAGGTGTGGTGATAGTACAGATGGTAGTGGTAAAATAGTACTGGTGGTATTTGTGAGGTGGTGGTGATATACAAATTGTGTGGTAATAGTACTGTGGTATTTGTGGAGGTGGTGGTGTAGTACAGATGGTAGTGGTAGTAACTGTGTATTCTGTGGATTGTGGAGTGTGGTGATAGTACAGATGGTAGTGTTATTTACTGGTGGTATTTGTGAGGTGTGTGGTGATAGTACTGATGGTAGTGTAATAGTTACTGGTGGTATTTTTTTTAATTTTGAGGTGTGTGTGATAGTACAGATGGTAGTGGTACTATGTACTGGTGGTATTTGTGGGAGGTGGTGTTGATAGTACTGATGTAGTGGTAATATTTGGTGGTATTTGTGTAGGTGTGGTGATATGTACTGATGGTAGTGGTAATAGTACTGGTGGTATTTTGGAGGTGTGGTGAATAGTACAGATGGTAGTGGTAATGTTCTGGTGGTATTTGTGAGTGTGGTGATAGTACTGATGGTAGTGGTAATAGTACTGGTGGTATTTGTGGAGGTGGTGGTGATAGTACTGGATGGTAGTGGTAATAGTACTGGTGGTATTTGTGGGGTGGTGGTGATAGTACTGATGGTAGTGGTAATAGTTCTGGTGGTATTTGTGGAGGTGGTGGTGATGTGACCTGGTAGTGGTAATAGTTCTGGTGGTATTTGTGGAGGTGGTGGTGATAGTACAGTGGTGTGTATTCTGGTGGTTTTGTGGGGTGGGGGTGGTGATAGTACAGATGGTAGTAGTAATAGTACTGGGGTATTTTTGGAGGTGGTGGTGATAGTACCGATGGTAGTGGTAATCGTAACTGGTGGTATTTGTGGAGGTGGTGGTGATAGTACAGATGGAGTAGGTAATAGTACTGGTGGTATTTGTGGAGGTGGTGGTGATAGTACAGATGGTAGTGGTAATAGTACTGGTGGTATTTGTGGAGGTGGTGGTGAAGTACCTGCATGGTAGTGGTAATACGTGTGGTAATTTGTGGGAGTGTAGTGGTGTCCTAGTACTGCTTAGGTATCGTCTAAAGTACTGGTGTAGTTTGTGAGCGTGTGGTGCTAGTCCGATGCTTGGTAGCGTGGTCTTGTCGGTGGTTGGTCTGTACATTGTACGTGGTGATAGTCGTTCTGGTACGTGTCTGTTTGTGGTGGGCTTGATAGTCAGGATGGTGGTGTGTCGTAGAGTACGTCGCTTGGGTATTTTGTGGCGGTGGTGCTCCGTAGTGTGGTCTACTGCTCTTGCCGTGGTGATGCTACAGATGGTGTGGTACTAGTTCTGGTGGTAATTGTGGCGTAGGTTGGTGATAGTCCGGATGGTACTCAGTATAGTACCTGTTTATTTGTGGAGGTGGTGGGTGCATATACTGCTGTTGTTGTATCTACCGGGTTTTTGTGGAGGTGTTGGTGGTGGTACAGATGCTATTAGTCATAGTACTGGGGTATTTGTGGAGGTGGGGTGATGTACGGGGTAGTGGTACTAGGTACGTGTGGTATTTGTGGAGGTGTGGTGATAGTACATATGGTATGGTACATAGTTCTGGTGGTACTATTTTGTGGAGGTGTGGTGATAGTAACTAATGGTAGTGTTAAACATAGTGGTCTGTATGGTGGGGGTGGTGGTGCATGTCCTGCTGGATCGTGGTATATTTTGTGGTATTTTGTTGAGGTGGTGGTGCTCGTCTACTGATGGTGTGTATAGTTTCTGGTGAATTTGTGGCGACTGGTGTGTTTAGCAGTTACAGATGGTAGTGGTAATAGTCAACTGGTGGTCTTTTGTGGGTGTGGTGAAGATAACATGATGTAATAGTCTGGTTATTTGGAGTGTATAACGACTGGTGGTATTAGCGTGGTTGTGAGGTTGGTGGTGATAGTCAGATGGTAGTGGTATAGTACTGGGTATATTTTGGGTGGATGTGTGAGAGTATCAGATGTCAGTGGTAAATAGTACTGGTTGGTAGTGGGTGGAGGTGGGGTGATAGTCAGAATGTAGTGGTACAGTCTCGTGGTGTGTATTTTGGTGGAGTGGTGGTGATGAGTACGCATGTAGTGTTAGTACGGTGGTATTACTTGTGGAGGTTGGTGGTGCATTACATGATGGTATGTAAAGTACTGGTGTATTTGTGGTAGGTGGTGGTGATAGTACTGCATGGTGGGTATCTATTCTGGTGGTTTTTTGGAGGTGGTGTGATAAGTACAGATGGTAGTGGTAATGTCCTGGGTGTATTTAGTGGGAGGTGGTGGTGTCAGTAACAATGGTAGTGGTAATGTACTGGTCGGTATTTGTGGGTGGTGGTTTATACTGATGGTATGGTATAGTCCTGGTGGTATTTTTGTGGAGTGGTGGGATAGTACTGATTGTAATTGGTATAGTCTGGTGGTATTTGGTGGAGGTGTGTAGTATAGTAACTGATTGGTAGTTAATAGTACGGTGGTATTTGTGGCGGTGGTGGTGATAGTACTGATGGTAGTGGTAATAGTACTGGTGGTATTTGGGGTTGGTGATAGTACGATGTAGTGGTAATGCATTCTGGTGGAGTTTGTGAGGTGGTGGTGATAGTACAGATGTAGTGTAATGACTTCTGTGTTATTTGTGGATGGTGGTGCGAATAGTACAGATGGAAAAAAAAAAAAAAAAAAATGTGGTAATAGTTTCACTGGTGGTATGTGTGAGTGGTGGTGATAGGTTCAAACTTGTAGTGGTTAAAGATTCTGTGGATATTGTTGGAGGTGGTGGTGATAGTACAGATGGTAGTGGTAATATAACTCGGTGGTAAATTTGTGGAGTGGTTGGTGATAGTCAGATACATGGTATGGCTAATATTATGGTGGTATTTTGGGAGGTGGTTGATTACGATGTTAAGTGGTAAATAGTTTTTCCCTTTGGTGGTATTTTTTTGGGGTGGTTGGGAAGGTAATTTGGGGTATGGTATTGTAAAATTATTTGGGGGTGGAGAAAAACTTTTGAATTGGTAGGGGGTCCCCTCCGTCCCTGGTGGGGTGGGGGGTTGTCACCTGTGTGTGTATGTCCCCTGGTTATTTTTTTTTGGTTGTGGGGTGGGGTGGCTGGGGGTCTTTGGGGATGCTCGTCCGCGCAGTATCCTAGTACCTGTGGTACTTCTTTGTGTGGGGTGGATAGTAGCTGGGACGATGCTGTCCTCTATCCTGGTGTATTTTGGTGGAGGTGGTGTGAGAGCCAGATGTGTAGTATTATTTACTGGGTTGGTACTTTTGAGGCGTGGTGATAGTACAGGGTAGTGGTAATCGCTTCTGGGTGATTTGTGGAGTGGTGTGGTGATGTCAGTATGTGTGGTAATATACTCTGGTGTCTATTTTGGTGGAGGTGGTGTGGATAGTACATGATTGTAAGTAGTAATGAAGTAACTGGTGTATTATTTTGGAGGTGGTGGTGATAGTACTGAATGGTAGTAGATAATAGTACTCGGTGGTCATTGTGGAGGTGGTGGTGATTACTGATGGGTAGTGAATAGTACTGGTGTATTTTTGTCGGAGGTTGGTGGTGATAGTACTGATTAGTCGTAGTAAATAGTAACTGGTGGTATTATGTGGAGGTTGTTGGTGATAGTACGATGGTAGTAGGGTAACTAGTACTGTGGTATTTGTGGAGGTGGTGTGATAGTACTAGATGGTAGTGGTAATTTCTGGTGGTATTTTGTTGATGTGTGGATGCAGTATGTAGTCGTGGTATAGTTCTGGTGGTATTTGTGAGTGGTGTTGATAGTACGATGGTAGTGTTAATAGTAACTGTGGTATGCATTTGTGAGGTGTGGTGAAGTACAGATGGTAGTAGTATAGACTGGTGTATTATTTGGGAGGTGGTTGAGTTGCTGGCCTATATAGTACTGGGATTGATGTGGAAGTCTGATGGTGTGTAATAGTACTGGTGGTATTTGTGGAGGTGGTGGTGATAGTACAGATGGTAGTGGTAATAGTTCTGGTTGGAATTTGTGTAGGTGGTGGTGATAGTACAGATGTAGTGTAATAGTCGGGTGTATTTTTGAGGTGGTGGTGATGCTACAATGTAGTATGTAACTAGTACTGGTGGTATTTGTGGAGGTGGTGGTGATAGTACTGATGGTAGTAGTAATAGTACTGGTGGTATTATTTTGTGATGGGTTGGGTGAAGACAGATGGTAGTAGTAATAACTACTGGTGTATTGTGGAGTGGTGGGATGTACTGATGGTAAGTGTTAATGTCTGGTGGTATTTGTGAGGTGGTGGGTGATAGTACTGAGGATGGTAGTGTGTATATAACTGGTGGTAATTTGGGAGTGGTTTGTGACTAGTAACAGATTGGTAGTGGTAATAGTCCTGGTGGTATTTGTGGAGGGTGGTGGTGATAGTACTGATTTGTAGTGGTAATAGTACTGGTGTATTTGTGGGAGGTGTTGTGATAGTACAATGGTAAGTGGTAATATTCTGGTGGTAATTTGTGGAGGTGGTGGTTTACGAATGGTATGTAATAACTGGTATGTGAGTGGTGTGAGTATGATGATGATAGTACTGGTGGTATTTTGTGGAGGTGGTGGTGATAGTACTGATGGTAGTGGTAATAGTACTGGTGGTTGTCTTAATAGTATTGATGATATAGTACATGATAATACTGGGGGTATAACTCTTGGTTTTATTACTGGTTGTATCGATGGTGATAGTACTTGGTAACATTTCTAGTTGTAGTAGTACTGATCGTAGTATTGGTGGTGCTTTAGTACTAGTGGTATTACTGGTGATATTAGTCTTAGCTCCTCAGTCACTGACCGTGGTAGGTACTTACTTGGAGGGGTGTAATATCTGGGGGTTATGTTGGCGCTCAGTAGTGGACTATCATTTACATAGGAATCTTCTGAAATAAAAAGATATCGTCAATGTAACGTGGCTGGTAGCCAGGTATACAGGACGTGTCATATACCAACTACATACACATGGCGGTACACAGGGCGGTATTATTTATATACTAGGACATACTCACCAGTTACACCGTTATCATTGCTCTCCTCGAAGGACGTGTATCCTGGCACGCCGAGCAATCCTGAGGAAACAGAGGATGGGACCGTGATGGTAGAAGAACTCGAATACTTGTGTACCAGTAATAATAGTGGTGGTAGAGGTTATCATACTGTTATAATACTGGTGGTGGTGGTGGTCGTAATGGTGGTATTGGTAATAGTACTGATGGTAGAGTACTTGATACTGGTGGTATTACTGTTGGCTAAAATGGTAACAGTACTGCTTGTATTACAGGCGGTACTAGCGGTGATAATAGTTGTAAAAGTACTCGTGGTGGTAGTAGTAGTAGGCCAGGGAAGCCAGGAAGGGCCGAAAGCACAGAGATTATAGAGAAGCCAGGAACGACCTACAGCAGAAAGACTACAGAGAAGCCAGGCCCATGCTCACTGCAGGTGGGAGACGTCTTGTTCTCGGCTCTTACTATAGAGGACACAGCACTCGGCACAGCAGTAGACTAGATTGTAGACACATTAGATTGTAAGCTCTTCAGACCACAGGACAGTGAGAACACATGATGTGATGAAGTATAGAGTCATGCACCTTCCAGCATATTTCCCTTCGGGATCTCCACCCCCCAGGCTTGTGCGATGTGGGTCAGCAGGATCTGGCTGTACTTCCGATGGGCTAGCTGGTCCCAGTGGACGGCATCCCGGCATCGAAGCCGCAGATCGTAGCGGAAGTGATAGTGCATGTCCAGCACGTCCAGCTTGTGGAAATCTGCCAGCGTTGCGCTGAAGAAGTTCCCCTCCACCATGTCCATCTGCAGGTTGTGTATTATGTTCTGGAGACAGAAACCCAGAACAGAAGAGATGTCACATGGAGGACAGTGCAGATCACATCTCTTTACATATCATCCCGGAGAAGTTACCTCTGGGATTTCATTGTCCCTGAATCCCACCGGCATGGTCATAGTCCATATGATGAGGCACTGGGGGCTCAGGACCTCCTTGAGGCGCTGGAACGAGATGTCCAGGTTGGTTTTGTACGCCTCCAGATGATGGTCGTGGTACCTGCAGGAGATGAGGACACTGAGTATTTGCTGGAGCATTATGTTGGTGCCGAGACAAGGACATGAGGCGCTCACCTGTTAACATCCCAGATGCAGGAGTTTACTATCACCAGATCGGGCTGGGGGCCTCTCTGGAAGTCGGACAGTACGCTCTCCAGGTAAGTAGAGTAGACGCGGGTCAGAAAGTAGAAGCGCACAAGATGGTGGCCGGTCCGGTACTGCCGCACTTCTCGGTAAGTGGTCCCATTGTGCATCTGTTCCAGGGAGCCGCCCTCCACCAGCGTGTCATTCTCAAAGCTCATCTCCCCCTGCAGAGACGAAACAGTGTCTGAACCTTGTGCCAGAAGACAACCCATCAGTACATGTTACTATCTGCCTTTCCTCCTCTCTTCCGCTGGTGTGAGGTGGTCTCCTGGTATTCACCCTTTAACTCCTGAACAGGGATCTGAACTTTGCGACAGGTACTAGCACATCCCTCGCTCTGTGGCAGCCTCTCCTGTGCTCTGTGGTCTCCGCTGACCTCAGCCCGTACTCCTGGTGGATGATCCCCTGGTAATCCCTAAGTGGTGTACCTTGTCCTCATGGACTGCTGTCTATGGCCATGATTCCTTCTGTGGTGGTCGCCTTAATACCACTAAACTCCTGTGAACTTTCCTGTCTCTCTGCCCTGTGAACTGATATCGCTGATGGGAGGTCGTAGGATAAAATAGAGTAAAGGTAAGTCTACAGAAGGCCCTTCCGTGCCACATTGGTGGACGACCACTCAACTCACGGGAGGCCCTGGATGATGTTAGAGTAGTCCAATATCAACCAGGCAGAAAGTAATTAATTAAATATATTGGCCAAATAACGTAGACACAAGCAAATGTAGTTGTATCCATGGAGATCTGATAAGAACTTTGTGTATCTTTATTGTATACCCTTCTTGATGTAGGAGGGATTATCAATTTCCGTAAGTAACTCAAGACTAACTGATGATATCCAAAAATGTGCAAAATCGTAAGAATAACTAATAAATAATACAACTGACGGGCAAGAAGACTCCAGGGGTCATCACATTGTTATTTTACTCCTCTGTATCCCTAATATCCTTTCACACGGCTAACGCAAGGCCAAGTATTGTCCAAGAGCCGCAGTACACATTCCTGGGCCTTGTGCTGTTACTCTGTATAAAGTTCACTCTTCTATATAGTGGAGAAGCGGAGAAGTTTATTGCCTTAACGAATTCTCTATTAACTAAGGAAAATGAATTACTTTAACAAAGACAATGTTCCATCTCTCTTTAAATCAGTTTGCTAAAAAAAACATAAAAATTCTAATTTTGAAGATTGATAAGCCGCATCTTATACACAAGGTCCAAGGTGAAAGTGACTGCGGAGAAGCCGGGAGCTCGGTGTATATCTGGTGTTTGCCGGATAACGGAGATAGGATGGGATAGTAAAGGGAGAGATGACATATCATGCAGTTAGTGAATGTGATAGGTCTGCCTAAAGATGAGCATTTTTTAAACATTGGAGGGTGAGTATTAGTCTGAGAGTCCGGGGAAGGGCATTCCAGAGAATTGGTGCAGCTCAGGAGAAGTCCTGGAGATGTGCATGAGAGGTTTGAATTAAAAATCAATTTTATTAGGTATCTATTTAAAACTAGGGTACAACGGCTGATTTGGACAAGAAAGAGCTCAGAAGCAGGCTGGGCAATTTCACTCCAACTTTTTGGATACCAAGTTCAATATTGGGAGAATATGTAGACTGTTTTGTTTCCTAGTCTGTCCCTTTATTTTGCACACAGTACCAATTAGAATTTTTTACTGGAAGTGTAACTACCCAATATTTCTAAAAGGGGCTTGCCCCTCTCGGTCTAGGTGTGAACAAGCGCCTAAAGTATCACCACTTTTCAGGTGTTAGTGTTACCACTTTGTCAGATGAAACCTGACGCGTTTCCCCCGCTGGGGATTCCAGCGGTTTTCAAAGGTCCTGGGTTGACAGTAGTGATGTGTGCACCGTCAGGTGAGCGTGCTATGATGATAAGCACGCTCACCAATTTCGGTGCCGACACTACTACAAATAGTGGTAAACAGAGCGTTATAATTGCTCATGAGTTTTTTGTGTTGCCTGTCATCTTTTTCCATAGCTAGCTAGCTGACTATAATGAGTTTTTCTCAGAGCGTTCGCTGAACACACCGCTACCTTACTTCACTCAAAGTCATTTTGCTAGCTAACTAACAGACAGGGCAACACGCTCACATGGAGGCACATATCGGCATTTGTTTGGCCGCGTGCGCCACCAGATGTCTGAGATATTTAAAGATTAAGCCCCTCCCCAGGGGTGTGTGAAAGATCTGTGATGCTGAAGGGACTATCGTTTGTCCCTATTCCCCGCTTTGATGCTTTTGAGTGGGTTAAGGATATTAACCTGTTCTGTCGTCGTCTTAAATGGAAAAAAATTTTTTAAGATTAATGACAGAAAGAAGTGTGAGGAAATGGGTTTAGATGAAGTTGACATGCCGGATTTCTATAATCTTACGGCATTACTAGAGGAGAGTGAGAGGACCCCAGGGGAAGGTCCATTTACGGATCTGAGACCGAAATCCTTGAAATCAGCTCCCTTAGGAGATTGTACACTAATTGACATTTTCATGGAGGTGGTGACAAATCAGCTCAAGCAATTGGCGATATCATCTACATCACCCACATCCCCCCCTCACTATAATCTTTCTAGAGATGAACATGAGGCCCTTCTAAGTCTTAGAAATGATTCCTCAATTGTGATTAAGCCATCAGATAAAGGGGGAAACGTGGTCGTGCTGGACAGAGAACAATATGTGGAGATGTGCCTAAAAATTCTTAACGACCAGCACTGTTATAGGAAACTACCATCCAATCCTACTCAAACGTTTAGGAAACAGTTGCTCGTCATTCTTGATAGGGCACTGGAGAAGAAATTGATCTCTAAAAACGAATATAATTTCATTTGTCCACAACAGTCCAGCACGGCCACGTTTTACTCCCTACCTAAGGTGCATAAGGGCACGTCCCCGTTAAAGGGGAGACCAATTGTCTCCGGCATCGATAGCTTAACGCAGAATGCCAGTATCTACTTGGATACCATCCTTCGTCCCTTCGTAGAGTCCCTCCCATCATACGTAAGGGACACGATGGATGTCCTGCGAAAGATTGAGGACCTTGTATGCCCGGCAGGTACCCTATTGGCAAGTCTGGACGTCGAAGCCCTGTACAGCTCAATCCCCCATCAAAAGGGATGTGATGCTGTGAGGGATTTCCTAAGGGCCAGAAGAACGCATTGTAGAGATCATAATGAATTCATTATGAATCTACTGGACTTCGTACTAACTAGAAACTATTTCCTCTTCGAGGGACAATTCTTCCACCAGCTTAGGGGAGTTGCAATGGGGAGCCCTTGCGCTCCCACATTTGCGAATCTCTACCTAGGCTGGTGGGAGAGGGAGGTCGTCTTTCAGGAACATTTTGAGGAATGGACCTCGGCCATAGTAATATGGCTGAGGTTCAAAGACGACGTGTTCATCCTCTGGTCAGGATCTATGGACTCTTTTGCAGAATTTGTGGCCCATCTGAATACAAACGATTTGGGTCTCTTTTTTACACATGAGATAAATCTGAAAGAACTAACATTCTTGGATATTAAGATCCGCATGACGGATGCGGGAAATCTAGAGACCAAACTTTTTAGGAAACCGACGGCTTCAAACAGCCTTCTTAGGTGGCAAAGCTGGCACCCCAAACCCCTTAAGCGGGGTATTCCAAAGGGGCAGTATTTAAGAGTCCGGAGGAATTGTTCCTCAATGGGCGATTTCATTGAGGCGTCAAAAGATTTACAGGGTCGTTTCCTTGAAAGAGGATACCCACCAGAGATCCTCAAGGGGGCATATCAACATGCCTTGAACCAGAGGAGACACGAGTTACTAGTCCCTAAAAAGAACCCCTTGCCAGAAGAGCATAAGACAAGAGTTATAGGGACTTTTGACAGGGGTCACCGAGAGGTGCATAAAATTCTGAGGGAGAATTGGGGCATCCTAAAAATGGACAAGGATATTGTGGATGCTATTGATCCATTTCCGTCCATCACATACAGGAGGGGCCAAAATATAGGTGACAATTTGGTGCACAGCCATTTGAAACCTCAGACAGGACGGGGTACTTGGTTGCCCGAGAGACCAACAGGGACCTTCAGATGTGGGGGGTGCAAAGCTTGTCCCTATATCAACACTGGTAAGATCTTTAAAAGCACCACCACAGGAAGGGTATTTAACATCAGAAATTTTGCGAATTGCAGAACTGCTGGAATTATTTACCTGCTTACCTGTACTTGTTTGGTCCAGTACGTGGGACAAACAACGAGAGAGGCCAGGAGGCGTTTTAGGGAACACATCATCAACATCAAAAATAAGGATGATACGTCGGTGTCCCGTCATGTCTGGCAATACCACCAGGGTGATCATAGATCCCTACGGTTCCAAATAATTGAGGTAGTGGAACCATCACCTAGAGGTGGGAACTATGTGAGGAAATTGTCCCAGCGAGAATCAAAATGGATTTTCTGGTTGGGGACACTACAGCCAGAGGGATTGAACGAACATATAGTCTATTCCTGCTTCCTATAATTCCTTTCATCCAGCGGTCTCCTTCTTCTGATGAACTGTTATGCCCACAGAACACGAAATGTACCTGATTAGGGATGTGACATGCCTCTGCCTTCATGATTTTAATGCTGGAACTTGAATACTCCAGGAGGACATGAGTGCAATATGACTCCGGCACTCGGCTGAATGTTATACAGGGAGTGATCTCCTGAGGGATATACCTTATTTATTACCACCCAAGATATAGACAGTACTAAAAATATGTGCTATATTTTCCCTTAATGTAACCACAACGCTATGTTAGCAAATATACAGGGGTATTGTACCTTGATAAAATGGGCGGAGCTACGATCATGCCCCCTCGCTGCGATAGGTTCCCAGATGTAATCATGCATCGGGGATCTCTCGGCTCAGAGGGGAGTGTCTAGTGACGTACATCGCCTTACAGGACTGCCTCCGTTCACCACCCCTGGGGAGGGGCTTAATCTTTAAATATCTCAGACATCTGGTGGCGCACGCGGCCAAACAAATGCCGATATGTGCCTCCATGTGAGCGTGTGTGCCTGTTCTGTTAGTTAGCTAGCAAAAATGACTTTAGAGTGAAGTAAGGTAGCGGTGTGTCAGCGAACGCTACAAGTAAGAAAACTCATTATAAGTCAGCTAGCTAGCTATGGAAAAAGATGACAGGCAACACAAACCTCATGAGCAATTATAACGCTCTGCTTTACCACTAATTTGTAGTAGTGTCGGCACCGAAATTGGTGAGCGTGCTTATCATCATAGCACGCTGCACCTGACGGTGCACACACTTCACTACTGTCAACCCAGGACCTTTGATAAACCGCTGGCACAATCCCCAGCGGGGAAACGCGTCAGGTTTTATCTGACAAAGTGGTAACACTCACACCTGATAAAGTGGTGATACTTTAGGCGCTTGTTCACACCTAGACCGAGAGGGGCAAGCCCACTTTTAGGAACTATTGGGTAGTTACACTTCCAGTAAAAATCTCCTAATTGGTACCTTGTGTGCATAACTAAAGGGACAGACTAGGACACAAAACAGTCTTACATTATCTTCCCAATATTTGACACTTGGTATCCAAAAAGTCTGGAGTGAAGATTGCCCAGCCTGCTTCTGAGCTCTATTATTGTCCAATAAGCTCGTGTACCCTAGTTTTAAATAGATACCTAATAAAATTGATTTTTAAATGTCCTTTCATGCAGGCAGACTTTGAATTAATAATTGGGACATAAACACCGCTAAAATATTAGATTATAGGTTTGAATTAAGGTAGAGATTAATCTAATGTCACTGGCAGATGGAAGAGCACGAGAAGGGTCGATAGACTGAGATGAGAGAAGAAAGATGGAGAGGTGCAGCATTATGCAGAGCTTTGTGGATGAGGGTTATTATTTGAAACTGTATTTGGAACGAGATGGGCAGCCAGTGCAGTGATTGGCGGACTGGAGGCATCTAAGTAGCGTATTTAGAAAGGATTGTAGAGTAGAGAGTAGGGAATTACAGTCAGTGAATCAGAGCAACAATTTTAGATTTTAGGATTTCTGAGATGCGGCAAGAGCGAACAAGAGATTGAATATACGGTGCAAAGGAAAGGTCGGACTCCAGTACAACCCCAAGACAGCGGCCTGTGCCCCGGTGCTATAGTGACCCCACAGACCGAGATGGAGAGGTCAGGATTGGGTCCACTATGGCAGCCTAGTCCAGTACTGTGGGTGCACTGTGTGTGTATGGCTCAGTGCTTAGTAGGTTTCCATAGTCTCTCATAGGTTCTAGGTTTAGGGTCACATTTTCATTAGTTTTATGGTATTTTCTACCTAGTTGGAGAATTATTTTTACAGAATGTTGAAGTATGTGCTATGTGGGTGGCTGCCAAGATGGATGGACCAGTGTTGTGTCTATAGTGGACCCCAACTGGTGGTCCTGGCCAGGATTTATTCACCTGAATCATGGTTTTCCTCCCTAATGAGGATTGTCATCACTCTTACTGTTCCACTGTACATGAAGTGTTTTCCAGAATTGATCTGGCCCATGCGTCTCCAGATCCGTTTCCAATTATTTTGGGGATTGAATATGCCCCCGGGGGGTCTCTAACCATTGCTGCAGACCTTGTTAGCCTAGTGCAGAGGATTCATCCTACTTGGTTGTCATCCCTAGTGGTGCTGGGGCTGCAAACCAGACGCATAATGACCTCCCCCTGATCCTATGGTTAAATGGGATTCTTTAAAGGGCACTTTTCAAGGAGTAAGTCAGCCCCAAGCTCATAAGAGAGGTCACATCAAAGCCTCTTTCTACATTTTTGATTGTGTATTCCAGCATGGTGTGGATGGGTAGGATGGATATGACCTAGGGGAGGGTCAGTACTTGGTAATAAGTCAGTGCAGTTATATGGTTTGGGGATGGCCAGAAATCCGGTGGGACACTGGGATACAGGACTGGTTCTGGAAGGAGCTCGGGAATGACAGAGGCAAAGTTCAGTGATTTTGCAGGTCAGATTGGATACATAATGGTGAGCAATTACTTGCTGGTCAGACTGGTCCCAAAACACCTTCGGAGCCAGGGTTTATATGGTTCTGTTCCCTGGATTTCATTGAAGGAAACCACCAAAGGTTTTACTGAATATGAGGACTGACCCCGACGGGCAGGTGGTCACCAGGGTCTGGTTGATGCCCAAAAAAGTAGAAAACATGAAGATAATATTCCAGGAAAAGAACTGAAATCTAGGAAGCGGATTGCTCAGGCACCTCTCAGTGTTACAGAACCCTGCGCGCTGTGGATTAGGACTGGAGAGCAGGACACACAGGGTGGTGGTCTTCGGCAGCGATGTCTCGGTCTTCTCCATGGGGAGCTGGATTCTCTTCTGTAGTTTGTGTGCAGTTATACACAGAACATTTGAGCATTTTAGGACTCACCCTTTTTTCCAGCTGTTTTTCAGTAAGAAAGTCATCAGTCCTCAGGAGCTTCACCAGGTCCTTGTACACGGATCTCTGGACTGAAAGACAGAAGGAGAGGTCAGGCTGAAGCAGAGATATCCAGCAGTACAGGACAATAGACACAGCAGGGGGCACTTACTGGAGTCTCCCAGGACCACCACAAACTTGTTGTGTAGTAACTGGCGAACCTCTGCCGAGCGGAAGTGCCCCATGATTGTACCCCGACATCCAGGCCCTGCAAGACAGCGGAGACACGGCCATCACTGACTGTACACACCGTATGATGGACTAGCACACTTTTAGGGAAGAATTTTAGTAATTCCTCACTTTTTTACATCTCTGTATTTAACCATTTGTATACACTGCCCTCCACCTTCTAGAACGTACTCCAACCTCTACATAACTCTGTGCTTGTAGACCTGTCTGACTTCTGTGCTCCCCCTTATAGACCTTTCCTCAGACTTCTACGTTACTCTGTGTCCCTCCTTATAGACCTGTTCTCCTCCTCCACCATTACTCTGTGTCCGCTCTTTAGAACCTGTTCTCCTCCTCCACCATTACTCTGTGTCCCTCCTTATAGACCTAGTCCTCCTCCTCCACCATTACTCTGTGTCCCTGATCATGTCTGTGTGTAATGTATAGTAAAGCATTGCTGGTGTCTGTGCTTTATCTGCTGACATGTTCTCGTGATACACATGTGAGAGACACAGACAACAGCTACACAAGTACCTGACATGTTCTGCTATACACGTGTGAGAGACACAGACATCAGCTACACAAGTACTGACAGTTCTGCTATACACGTGGTGAGAGACACAGACATCGCTACACAAGTACCTGACATGTCTGCTAATACCCGGTGAGAGAACACAGACATCAGCTACAAAGTACCTGACAGGTTTCTGCTATACACGTGTGAGAGACACAGATCATCAAGCTACACATTACCCTTACATGTTCGCTATACATGTGTGAGAGCAACAGACATCAGCTACACAAGTCCCTGACATGGTCTGCTGATACACGTGTGAGAGACACAGACATCAGCTACACAAGTACCTGACATATTCTGCTATACACATTGTGAGACACAGAATCAGCTAACACGTACCTGACATGTTCTCTATAAACACATGTGAGAGACACAACATCAGCTAACAAGTACCTGACATGTTCTGCTATACACATGTAGAGACACAGACATCAGCTACCCAAGTACCTGACATGTTCTGCTATACACATGTTGAGACACAGACATCAGCTACACAGTACCTGACATGTTCTGCTATACACATGTGGAGACAACAGACATCAGCTACACAAGTACTTCACGTTCTGCTATACACTGTTGAGACACAGACATCACTCACACAGTATCTGCAGTTCTGTCTATACACATGTGTGAGACCACGACATCGCTACACAAGTACCTGACATGTCCTGCTATACACATGTCGACCGACATCTCTACACACGTACACGTGACATTTCTGCTATACACTGTGTGACACAGACATCAGCTACACAAGTACCTGACATGTTCTGCTATACACATGCGAGACACACATCAGCTACACAAGTACCTGACATGTTTCTTCTATACACATGTGAGAGACACAACATCAGCTACCAAGTCCCTGACATGTTCCTTACTGCATACACATGTGTGTAGACACAGACATCAGCTACACAAGTACCTGACATGTTCGCTAACACATGTGAAGACACGACATCACTACACAGTACTGACATGTTCTGCTATACACATGGGAGAGACACAGCCATAGCTACACAGTACCGACTGTTTCTGCTATACACATGTGAGAGACAGAGACATCAGCTACACAAGCACCTGATAGATTAATCTCCAGTCCACACCCTGTCCTCTCTATACATCTCTCCTAATCTCCTGATATATATCACAGGTAATCTCCAGTCCACACCCTGTCCTCTCCACACATCTCTCCTAATCTCCTGATATATATCAATGTATCCCCATCCTCACCCTGTCCTCTCCATACATCTCTCCTAATCTCCTGATATATATCACATGTAATCTCCAGTCCTCTCCCTGTCCTCTCCATACATCTCTCCTATCTCCTGATAATTATCACATGTAATCTTCAGTCCTCACCCTCCCCTCCATACATCTCTCCTAATCTCCTGATATATATCACATGTAATCTCCAGTCCTCCCCCCTGTCCTCTCCATACATCTCTCCTAATCTCCTGATATATATCACATGTAATCTCCAGTCCTCCCCTGTCCTCTCCATACATCTCTCCTAATCTCCTGATATATATCACATGTAATCTCCAGTCCTCACCCTGTCCTCTCCATACATCTCTCCTAATCTCCTGATATATATCACATGTAATCTCCAGTCCTCACCCTGTCCTCTCCTACATCTCTCCTAATCCCTGATATATATCACATGTAATCTCCAGTCCTCCCCTGTCCCCTCCATACATCTCTCTAATCTCCTGATAGATATCACATGTAATCTCAGTCCTCACCCTGTCCTCCCATACATCTCTCCTATCTCCTGTATATATCACATGTTAATCTCCAGTCTCCCCCCCCTGTCCTCTCCATACATCTCTCGAATCTCCTGATATATCACATGTATCTCAGTCCTCCCCCTGTCCTCCCTACCTTCTCTCCTAATCTCCTGATATATTTCACATGTAATCTCCGTCCTCCCCCTGTCCTCCCCATCACTCTCTCCTAATCTCCTGATATATATCACATGTAATCTCCAGTCCTCACCCTGTCCTCTCCATACACCTCTCCTAATCTCCTATAATATCACATGTATCTCCAGTCCTACCCTGTCCTCTCCATACCTCTCCTAATCTCCTAATATATATCACATGTAATCTCCAGTCCTCCCCCTGTCCTCTCAACTCTCCTAATCCCTGATATATATCACATTAATCCCAGTCTCTCACCCTGTCCTCTCCATACATCTCTCCTAATCTCCTGATTATATCACATGTATCTCCAGTCCTCACCCTGTCTCTCCATACATCCTCCTAATCTCCTGATATATCACATGTAATCTCCAGTCCTCACCCTGTCCTCTCCCTACATCTCTCCTAATCTCCTGATATATATCAATTAATTCTCCAGTCCCTCCCCTGTCCTCTCCATAACATCTCTCCTAATCTCCTGATATATCACATGTAATCTCCAGTCCTCCCCCTGTCCCCCTCATACATCTCTCCTATCTCCTGATATATATCACATGTAATCTCCAGTCCTCACCCTGTCCTCCTCCATACATCTCTCCTAATCTCCTGTATATAATCACAGGTAATCTCCGTCCACACCCTGTCCTCTCCACACATCTCTCCTAATCTCCTGATATATATCACATGTAATCTCCAGTCCTCCCCTGTCTCTCCATACATCCTCCTAATCTCCTGATATATATCACATGTAATCTCCAGTCCTCACCCTGTCTCTCCAACTCTCTCCTAATCTCCTGATATATCACATGTAATCTCCAGTCCTCCCCCTGTCCTCTCCATACATCTCCCTAATCTCCTGATATAAATCACATGTAATCTCCATCCTCCCCTGGTCCTCTCCATACATCTCTCCTAATCTCCTGATACATACACTCCGCCAATTAATTAGGTACACCATGCTAGTAATGGGTTGGACCCCTTTTGCCTCAGAAACTGCCTCATTCTTCGTGGCATTAGATCAACAAGGTGCTGGAAGCATTCCTAAAAAATTTGTCCATATGACATGATGGCATCACACAGTTGCCGCAGATTTGTCGGCTGCACATCCATGACTAATCTCCCCGTTCCACCACATCCCAAAGATGCTCTATTGGATTGAGATCTGGTGACTGTGGAGGCCATTTGTGTCCAGTGACCTCATTGTCATGTTCAAGAAACCAGTCTGAGATGATTCCAGCTTTATGACATGGCGCATTTATCCTGATGAAAGTAGCCATCAGATGTTACAGGGTACATGTGCTCATAAAGGGATGGCATGGGCAGCCACATACTCAGGTAGGAAAATATTCCCCACAACCTGACACCACCACCACCAGCCTGACCCGCTGATACAAGGCAGGATGGATCCGCGCTTTCATGTTGTTAACGCCAAATTCTGACCCTACCATCCGAATGTCGCAGCAGAAATCGAGACTCATCAGACCAGGAAAGGTTTTTCCAATCTTCTACTGTCCAATTTCGATGAGCTTGTGCAAATTGTAGCCTCAGTTTCCTGTTCTTAGCTGAAAGGAGTGGCACCCGGTGTGGTCTTCTGCTGCTGTAGCCCATCTGCCTCAAAGTTGGACGTCCTGTGCGTTCAGAGATGCTCTTCTGCCTACCTTGGTTGTAACGGGTGGCGATTTGAGTCACTGTTGCCTTTCTATCAGCTCGAACCAGTCTGCCCATTCTCCTCTGACCTCTGGCATCAACAAGGCATTTCCGCCCACAGAACTGCCGCTCACTGGATGTTTTTTCTTTTTCGGACCATTCTCTGTAAACCCTAGAGATGGTTGTGCGTGAAAATCCCAGTAGATCAGCAGTTTCTGAAATACTCAGACCAGCCCTTCTGGCACCAACAACCATGCCACGTTCACAGGCCACAAATCACCTTTCTTCCCCATACTGATGCTCGGGAGAACTGCAGGAGATTGTCTTGACCATGTCTACATGCCTAAATGCACTGAGTTGCCGCCATGTGATTGGCTGATTAGAAATTAAGTGTTAACGAGCAGTTGGACCGGTGTACCTAATAAAGGGGCCGGTGAGTGTAGATATCGCACAATCTTTCTATTTGGCATGGATGTAGTTTTGTTCATTAATGTTTTTACTCTCTCGGGTAAATATGTGATTTTATGGCCTACGATATTCCTGCATATACGGTCATGAAGAGTTAACTATAGGTACCGCTCACCCTGCTGACATTCACAATCTATATTGGTATGGTGGGTTGGGCTATTGGATGGGTGAAGCCTAAATTTAAACTAAACCAAATATAGAGACACAGGACGTTCAGGACTACAAGACAAACTCTCCGTGTATCATCGGGTCCGCGCCAGTTTTTTGTATACAAAGAAGGTCTTTGGATCCTGCCCATACAGTTATGAAGGGTCTGCGCTAGTTTTGTGTCGCGGATGCTCTGTGCCCCACACTATACAAAAGGGGCAGTAACTGCGTAGTCCGAGTTTGCGACACATTTAATCCAGCGACCCCACAGGGCACAAAAAGGCACGAAAGGCTCCGGCGCCATCCGGATCCTCAGAAAGGAAAGTATTTATTAGTGTTAGAGGACATCTCCATCACATAACCTGATGGCGGATGCTTATACTCACCTCCTGTCCCATCCCAAATAACCTTCTTTTTTAGTTTCAGAATGACCGGATTTCCTAGAAAAATATCTTTATTGACTATGGCGATGAGCCCAGCGCTCGGCATCATGTGATCATGACAAAGCACCAGAATAGCAGAGGGAGGGCCAAGGCGTCACCAGCTCTCAGTATTGCATCGGCAGGTCAATCGGCTGGGGGTGGGGCGTTCATAAATTAATTATCGGTGGAGCCATGAGGCGCTCGGGAGAAGGCCTCAGGCTAATTTGCATAGTTAAGAAGCTTTTTTTTCCTAGTAAACTCAGTCATTCAGAAACGTGCAAAAAGAAGCCGGAGTTCTGCGCATGCACAGTAGCTCCGGCTTCTCGGAGGAGGGCGTGCAGCTATGAGGAGCTGCATGGCGAAGATCTCAGGGTAGGAGGACCAAAGAGGCTACTGGGGTGTGGAGTAGCCACGACGTGTAGCCTCATGTCCGGCCACTCCACACCCCAGTAGCCGCTTTACAAAATTTACATATTAGGGCAACCAAGATTTTAAAAAGATAGCGGGACGTGAGGATTAGCTCTAAAAAGGGCTACCATCACGTCCCATACATGCACCTACCACCAGATCTACCTTTATAGGTAGAAGCGTGGTGGTAGGTTCCCTTTAAGATGCAGTCTGATATTCTGGCAGGTTCTTGGTCTGCGTTACTCATTACAGACAGTTACATATACATCAATAATGTACCGGAGATAACGACTCGAGAGGAGACAATCGATTCGGACGAAGTGGAATAATCGTTTTTTAAAGAATGTGGCGATTTACTGAAACAAAGTTTAACCTAAAATGAGGACTGACCCAAAGGGTAAAGGTAGAAACGAAGAAACGGGGAGAAACACTATATTTACAGATAGCCAATCAGCATATGACCCCGCCCCATGTGATGTCACAGCCGCTATAGACGCCATTTGCTTGTATGGTGAGTATAGAGAGCGGCGCAGTGCGCGAGAGCAGGGCACAGGCAGGAACTACCCAGGGCCCAAGGCTCCACCCATGCGGATCCCAACTGCCCACCAGCTTTATGGACTCTACGGGGACATGTGTTTTTTTCTTTTAAGACTTTTCTTATATTTGTGACTTTTGCACCTTGTGCCTTATGTATCCTCGTTTTCCAGATGTTCCCGGTGACTTTTCACTTATCTGTCACTTTACAGGAACAGGGGAAGGATTTTCTATTTATTGGACCCTGTTTTAACATTTATATTAGGATTAGTTGACATGCTTTAACCCCTTAAGGACTAAGCTCATTTGCACCCTCAGGACGCGGCCCCTGAGGCGCCATACGCAGGGATAACTTTGGACGCTTTATCTTACGAGTTTATTTTCAGACTGTTTTATCATAACACATTGTACTTTACATTAATTCTATATTTCAGTTATAGATATGTTGCAAATTTGGTGTCAATGTGCTGCTCATCATACAGTTAGTATTTCCACCCAAATTGGTTGCTAAGTAACAGTAACCATTTGTCTGCTTTATGCTGGTATCATTTTTATATATTTCAGCCATAAGGACGTTAGGAGAAATTTTTAAGCAAATTTCAGATTCAATATTTTTATAGGAGAATTCATCTTCAAAAGGCTTTGAAGGTTCTGTTTATTAGAAAATCCCTACAAATCGCCCTATTTCTAAGGGTTCATTCACATGGCCGTCTGCGGGGAAGTACATGTGGCCACAAATTTGCGGCCGCATGTACGTCCCCATAGACGGCAATAGTGGCTTGGCGCAGATACGGTGCCACACATGTGCGCCACCGATCTGGGCCGCACACCGCAAAAAGATAGAGCATGCGCTATCTTTCGGCGTGTGTGCGGCCGTGCGTCGCTATTCTCTATGGAGATTTTCAGATTGTAGTTTTTCTCAACCTGATTGTCTCATGCAGATGTTAGTTAAAGGAGTTTTCCGCCCATGAAGACAAGTTTCTCATTTGTACTCAGAATAACAAAAAATGGCACATTCTCTAATTCACTGTTATTAACAAAAATACAGCATTTCACGAATACAATTCCCACCTGTCTCTATCAGTCCTGGTGTACACAATTCCAGTTGCCCCTAGACACGACCCTGTAACTTCTGATGTAGGGTTGGTTGGCCGTCATCTTGAATTTCTGTGTGAGATTGTGCAGATGAGTTCTCTGTCTGCTGTATGCCTATAGCCCCGCCCCCTGCACGGAGCTCAGAGACTCTCACTGATCACTTCCTGCCAGGAGAGACTGCAAACTACGAGGTGATATGAGATCCGGAGGAAGAGGCAGGCAGGAACATATCTGTAAGATGTAGCAGAGCTCACAGTGTATATGTCTGTCAGCCTCTGTCTGTCAACCTATGTGTAGTAGGCATCATGCATCTCTGATCTGTCTCATCTCTCTTTCTATGTGTCGCTGTGTTAGTACACAAGCCAGATGAAAGTGTATATACACCTGTACCCTGATAATGAAACCACATTGTCACCTCACAGAACCAGATGGAATATAATGGGGCAGATTTATTTACCCGGTCTATTCGCGATCCAGCGGCACTTTCTCTGCGGTGGATTCGGGTCCGGCGGGGGTTCATTAAGGTAGTTTTCCTCCGCCGTCCACCAGGTGCTGCGCTGAAGTTCCCCGGAGGCGCGCTGGAATGCCCTGAAATTCACCGGCCAATACCTGGTGAAGGTAAGTGCAATTTTCGCCACCAATTTCCGTCGCGTGCATGTCGGCGCCGATGCGCCAAAATCCGATCGCGTGCTCCAAAATCCCGGGGCAATACAGGGGAAAATTGGTGCAAATCGGAAATATTCGGGTAACACTTCGGGAAAATGCAAATCGGGCCCTTGGTAAATGATCCCCATTGTGTCTGCTTAGAGAGTCCCTGCCCACACCCTGGGATTTTGCACTGAGCAGCCTAGGGAGTGATAGGAGCTAAAACAGCAATAACACTGAGTAAGATTGTAAAGTAAGGGTTTAAAATGATCTTTATTGTGTAAACATCACTAGGGGGTTGAGATGTGAGAATTTTCTTTCATGGGAAAACCCCTTTAAGCTTGTTAACCCTTCAAGCATCTCACAAGAATTTAAACAATATGGAGGAATTCTATTTGGAATTTTTACATTTTGACAATAAAATTATTATTTAGTCCTAATATTTACATGTTCATGCCGGATAAAAAGAGAAAATACACCTCAGATTTTGTTGTGCAATTTGTTGCAAGTAAGTACAGCAATACCCCACATGTCAGTGTAAACTACTTTAGGGGCCACAACAGGGGACAGAGGAGGGAGAAAGCGTCTAGCGGAATTTGAGCTTGGAGAGGGCTATATCTACACCGTAGAGGAGAGGAGGTTTACACATCACCATTAGACAGTGGGCCATTCTCTACACTTAGAGGAGAGGGAGGTTCTTTCTATCCACCCCCCACTCGTGTTTCCCCCCACTACCTAGCCCAATTCGGACAGCAGTAAAACGAGGGGAGCCATTCCTCTACACCTAGAGGAGAGAGGGTCTACACATCACCATAGACAGGGGCATCCTCTACACCTAGAGGAGAGGGGTTCTACCATCACCATAGACAGGGGAGAATCCTACTACACCTAGAGGAGAGAGGGTTCTACCAGCACATAGACAGGGGGCATCCTCTACACCAGAGAGAGGAGGTCTACCGTCACCAAGAGGAGAATTCCTACTAACACCAAGAGGAAGAGGAGGTTCGTACACACCATAGAACGGGTATCCTCTACAACAGAGGAGAGGAGGTTCTACCATCACCATAGACACGGGGCACATCCTACACCATAGGGAAGGAGGTTTACCATCTACCATAGACAGGGTCAATCCTCTACACCTAGAGGAGAGGCAGGTTGTCTACATCACCATAGACACAGGGACATCTCTAAACCTAGAGGAGAGAGGTTCTACATTCACCATAGACAGGGGGAATCCTCTAACCTAGAGGAGAGAGATTCTACCATGACCATAGACAGGGGGATCCTCTACCAACGAGAGGAGAGAGGTTTTCTACCATCCCAGACAGGGGCTCCTCACATCTAGAGGAGAGAAGGTTCTTACCATCACCATAGACAGGGGGCATCCCTTACACTAGAGGAGAGGAGGATCTACCATCACATGACAGGGGCATCCTCTACACTAGAGGAGAGGAGTTCTACCATACCATAGACAGGGGGCATCCTCTACACCTAGAGGAGAGGAGGTTCTACCAACACCATAACAGGGGGCTTCCTCTAAACTAGAGGAGAGGAGGTTCTTACCATCCATAGACGGGGGCATCCTCTCACCTAGAGGAAGGGTTCTACCATCACCATAGGACAGGGGGCTCTCTCTACATCTAGAGGAGAGGAGGTTCTACCATCACACATAGACAGGGGGCATCCTCTACACCTGAGGATAGGAGGGTCTACTCACCATAACAGGGCTCTTCTACACAGAGGAGGTTCTACCATCACACCTAGACAGGGGGCTCCTCTACACTAGAGGAGAGGAGGTTCTACCATCACCATAGACAGGGGGCATCCTCTACACCAGAGGAGAGGGGTTCTATCCATCACATAGACAGGGGGCATCCTCTACACTAGACGCGAGAGGAGGTTCTAATCACCATAGACAGGGGGCATCCTCTACACCTAGAGGAGAGGAGGTTCTACCATCACCATAGACAGGGGGCAATCCTCTACACCCTAGAGAGAGGAGGTTCTACCATCACCATAGACAGGGGGAGGAATCCTCTATACACCTAGAGGAGAGGAGGTTTCTACCATCACCATAGACAGGAGAGAGGATCCTATACACACTAGAGCGATGGAGGAGTTCTACCATCACCATGGACAGGGGCATCCTCTACACCTAGAGGAGAGGAGGTTCTACCACCTCACATGACAGGGCATCCTCTACACTAGAGGAGAGGAGGTACTTACCATCACCATAGACAGGGGGGCATCCTCTACACCTAGAGGAGAGGATTTTCTACCATCACACAGACAGGAGGCATCTCTACACCTAAAGGAGAGGAGGTTCTACATCACATAGACAAGGGGGCTCTCCTCTACACCTAGAGGAAGTGGAGTTCTACCATCACCAGACGGGGCATCCTCTACACCTAGAGGAGAGGGGGTTCTACACTAACCCAGAGACAGGGGCAATCCTATACACTAGAGGAGGGAGTTCTACCAATCACCATAGACAGGGGTATCCTCTACACCTAAGAGTAGAGGAGGTTCTTCCCATCACCATAGACAGGGGGCATCCTACACCTAGAGGAGAGGAGGTCTACCCACCATAGACAGGGGATATCCTTACACTAGGTGAGGAGGTTCTACAATAACCATAGACAGGGGCATCCTCTACACCTAGAGGAGAGGAGGTTCTACCATCACCAAGTAGACAGGGGCATCCTCTACACCTAGAGGAGAGGAGGTCTACCACAACCATAGGACAGGGGCTCCAGCTCACACTAATCAGAGGGAGGTTCAACATCCCATGACAGGGGGGCATCCTCTTCACCCTAGAGAAGGAGGAGGTTCTACCATCACCATAGACAGGGGGCATCCTCTACACCTAGAGGAAAGGAGGTTCTACCATCACAATTGACAGGGGGATCTCTTACACCTAGAGGAGAGGAGAGGGTTCTACCATCACCATAGATAGGGGGCATCCTCTACACCTAGAGGAGAGGAGGTTCTACCCTCACCACAGACAGGGGATCCTCCAACCTAGTAGGAGGAGGTTCTAACATCACCATGCAGGAGGATCCCTCACCTAGAGAAGAGGAGGTTCTACCATCACCATAGACAGGGGTCAATCTACAACCTGAGGAGAGGAGGTTCTCCATCACACAGAGGGGGCATCCTCTACACCTAGAGGAGAGGAGTTCTACACATCATAGACAGGGGCAATCTCTACACCTAGAGGAGAGGAGGTTCTACCATCACCAAGACGGAGGCATCCTGTACAATAGACTGAGAGAGGAGTTTCTACCTCACATAGACAGGGGCATCCTCTACACTAGAGGAGAGGAGATTCTACCATCACCACAGGACAGGGGGCACTCTCTACACCTAGAGGGAGAGAGGTTCTACATCAGAAGACAGGGGGCATCCTCTACACCTAGAGGAGAGGTTGGTTCTACCATCACACATAGACAGGAAAGCATCCTCTACACCTAGAGGAGAGGAGAGGTTCTACCTCACCATAGACAGGGGGCATCCTGTCTACACCCTAGAGAGAGGAGGTTCTACCATCACCATAGACAGGGGGCATCCTCTACACCTAGAGGAGAGGAGGGTTTCTACCATCCACAAGACATAGCGGGCATCCTCTACACCTAAAGAGCAGGAGGTTTTCTAACCACACCAAGACAGAGGGAATCCGCAACACTAGAGGAGAGGAGGTTTACCATCACCTACATAGACAGGGGCATCCTCTACACCTAGAGGAGAGGAGGTTCTACCATCCATAGACAGGGGGCATCCTATACACCTAGAGGAGAGGGGTTCTACCTCACCATAGGAACGAGGGGCATCCGTACACCTAGAAGAGAGGAGGTTACCAATCACCATAAGACAGGGGGCATCCCTACACCTAGAGGAGAGGAGGTTCTACATCACCATAGACAGGGAGGAATCCGCTTATCCTAGAGGAGAGGAGGTTACCATCACCATAGACAGGAGGAATCCCTACACCTAGAGGAAGAGGAGGGTTCTACATCCCATAGACGGGGAACCTCTCACCTAGAGGAAGGAGGTCTACCATCACCTAGAAGGGTCCTCTCACCTAAGGAGAGGAGGTTCTACCATCACCCAAGATAGGGGGCATCCTCCTACACCTGGGAGAGGAAGAGGAGGGTTTTACCATCACCACAGACAGGGGACATCCTCTACCATAGGGAGAGGAGGTCTCTACCAACACCATAGGCAGGGAGCATCCTCTACACCTAGAGGAGAGAGGAGGTGTTCTACCAACCATAGACAGGGGACATCCTCTACACCTAGAGGAGAGGAGGGAGGTTCTAACCATCCACCATAGCACAGCGGACATCCTCTACCTAGAGGAGAGGAGGTTTACCATCACCATAGACAGGGAGGCATCTCTCACCTAGAGGAGAGGAGGTTCTACCAATCACCATAGACAGGGGCATCCTCTACACAGGAGGAGAGGTGGTTCTACCATCACACATAGACAGGAAAGCTCCTCTACACCTAGAGGAGAGGAGGTTCTACCATCACATAGACAGGGGGCATCTCTACCTAGAGGAGAGGAGGTTCTACCATCACCATAGACGGGGGCATCCCTACACCTAGAGGAGAGGAGGTTCTACACAGTGCCCAGAAGAGGATGCCGCCCCTGTCTATGGTGATGGTAGAACCTCCTCTCCTCTAGGTGTAGAGGAGCCCCCTGTCTATGGGATGGTAGAACCTCTCTCCTTAGGTGTAGAGGATGCCCCCTGTCTAGGTGATGGAGAACCTCCTCTCTCTCAGGTGTGTAGAGATGCCCCTGTCTTGTGATGGTTAGAACCTCCTCTCCTCTAGGTGTAGAGGATGCCCCCTGTCTATGGTGATGGTAGAACCTACCTCTCCTCTGGTGTACGGATGCCTCCTGTCTATGGTGATGGTAGAACCTACTCTCCCTAGGGTGAGGATGCCCACCTGTCTATGGTAATGGTTAGAACCTTCTCTCTTAGGTGTAGAGGATGCCCCTGTCTATGGTGATGGTAGAACCTCCTCTCTTCTAGGTGTAGAGGATGCCCCCTGTCTCATGGTGATGGTAGAACCTCTCTCCTCTAGTGTAGAGGATGCTTTCCTGTCTATGGTGATGGTAGAACCTCCTCTCATCTAGGTGTAGAGGATGACCCCTGTCTATGGTGATGGTAGAACCTCCTTCCTCTAGGGTGTAGAGGATATCCACGTCTATGGGGATGGTAGAACCTCCTCTCCTCATGGTGTAGAGGATATCCCCTGTCTATGGTGATGTAGAACCTCCTCACTCTAGGTGTAGAGGATTTCTCCCTGTCTATGTGATGGTAGAACCCCCTCTCCTCTAGGTGTAGAGGATGCCCCTGTCTATGGTGATGTAGAACTCCACTCCTCTAGGTGTAGAGGATGCCCCCTGTCTATGGTGATGGTAGATCCCCCTCTCTAGGTGTAGAGATGTCCCCTAGAGAGAGGAGGTTCTACCTCACCACAGACAGGGGACATCTCTACACTAGGGAGAGGAGGTTCTACCATCACCATAGACAGGAGGCATCTCCTACACCTAGAGAAGAGGTTCTACCATCAACCATAGACAGGGGGCGAATCCTCTATCACCTAGGCGAGAGGGTGTCTACCATCACCACAGACAGGGGACATCCTCTTCACCTAGAGGAGAGGAGTTCTACCAATCACCTTAGACAGGGGCACATCCTCTACACCTTAGAGGAGGGAGTTCTACCTCACCAAGAAGGAAAACAGGTAGGCATCTTCTCTACACGTACGAGAAGAGGGGTTCTACCCATCACCATAGACAGGGGGATCCTATACACCTAAGAGAAGAGGTGGTTCTACCACCATAGAAGGGTGCATCCCTACACCTAGAGGAGAGGAGGTTCTTTACCTCACACAGGAACAGGGGGCATCCTCTTACAACCTAGCAGGAGCAGGAGGGTTGACATCCCTAGGACAGGGGGCTCCTCGACACGTAGAGAAGAGGAGGTTCTACCATCACCAAGACAGGGGGCATCCTCTACACTAGAGGAGAGGAGGATTCTACCATCACATAGAACAGGGGAGCTCTCTACAACCTAGAGGCGAGCGGGCGGTTCATACTATCACCACAGAAGGGGGGACCCTCTACAACCTAGAGGAGAGGGATGGATCTACTATCACACAGACCAGGGGGCACTCATCTACACCTGAGATGAGGAGGAGGTTCTACCATCACCATAGTGACGGGGGCATCTTACCACAGAGGAGAGAGGATGTTTTACCTCAGCAAGACAGGGGGCATCCTCACACGTAGAGGAGGAGGTGGTTCTACGCATCACCTAGACAGGGAAGCATTTAACAACCTAGAGGAGAGGAGGTTCTACCCATCGCATGAGACAGGGGGCATCCATGACGACCATAGAGGAGACGGTGGTTCTATCATTACCATAACAGGGAACAGCATCCTACAGCTAGAGAAGAGGAGGTCTATACCATCACCATAGACAGGGGGCATCCTCGTAACACTAGAGGAGAGAGGTTCTACCATAACCAGACAGGTGGGCATCCTTACACCTAGAGGAGAGGAGTTTTCTACCATTCACCATAGACAGGGGATCCTCTACACTAGAGGAGCAGGAGGTTTTACCATTCACCTAGAACAGGGGACATCCACTGCACCACAGGCGGAGAGGACGGTTGAACATTACCATAGACAGGGGACCATCTCTTCACCTCAGAGCGGGAGGGAGATGGTTCTAGCCAGTTCACCATAGAAGGGGACATAAATCTACACATAGAGGAGAGGATGGTTATACCATACCAAGACAGGGGGCGCTAGCTGACACTCTAGAGGATGAGGTCGTTTCGCTACATCAATTACATAGATCAGGGGACATCACCTCTACACATAGAGGAGGAGGAGCTTCATCACTAAATAGCAGGGGCATCCTTACCACCTAGAGGAGAGGAGTTTCTACAGACACCAAGGACAGGGGCATCAATACACTAGAGGAGAGGAGGTTACTACCAATCACATAGACAGGGGGCATCCTTACACTAAGGAGAGGAGGTTACTACAATCAGCATAGACAGTGGGGCATCCTCTCTCCTAGAGAGAGGGTGGTTCTACCACACCATAGACAGGAAGATATCCCTCTACACCTAGAGGAGAGGAGCGTTCTACCATCACCATAGACAGGAGGCATCCTCACACCAGAGGAGAGGAGGTTCTAACCTCACCATAGACAGGGCATACTCTACACCTAGAGGAGAGGAGGTTCTACCATCACCATAGACAGGGGCATCCTCTACACCTAGAGGAGGGGGTAGGGAGTCTCCAATCACCATAGAGGGGACATCCTCTACCCTAGAGGAGAGGAGGTTTACCATCACCAAGAGGAGGATCGTCTACACTAGAGGAGGGAGGTTTCCATCACCATAGACACGGGTGCATCTCTACACTAGAGGAGACTTGGAGGGTTCTACCATCACCATAGACAGGGGGAACATCCTCTACACCTAGAGGAGAGGAATTCTTTACCATCACCATAGACAGGGGCATCCTCTACACCTAGATGAGAGGAAGGTTCTACCAGCACCAACAGGGGAGCATCATCTCACACCTAGAGGAGAGTAGGTTCTACCATCACCATAGACAGGGGGCATCCTCTACACCTAGAGGAGAGAGTTTTACATCAGACACATAGACGGGGCATCCTTACACCCTAGAGGAGAGGTGTTCTTACCATCACCATAGACAGGGAAGCATCCTCTAAACTCGGGAGAGGAGGTTCTACATCACATGAGACAGGAGGCATCCTCTACACCTAGAGGAGAGGAGGTTCTACCATCACCATAGACAGGGGGCATCCTCTACACCTAGAGGAGAGAAGGTTCTACCATCACCATAGACAGGGGGCATCCTCTACACCTAGAGGAGAGGAGGTTCTACCATCACCATAGACAGGGGGCAT